>PVIJ01001926.1:0-178352 GCA_004024925.1 Scalopus aquaticus
CTACTTTACTGAACTGGTCTATTATTTTGAGTAGTTTTCCTATGGAGTTTTTAGGGTTTTGTATATATATTATCATATCGTCTGCAAATAGAGACAGTTTAATTTCTTCCTTTCCTATTTGGATCCCTTGAATGTCTTTCTCTTGTCTAATTGCTCTGGCTAGGACTTTCAGTATTATATTGAAAAGTAATGGTGAGAGAGTAGAACAAATTTAAAGGAAGTATATTCTGTAAGAAAGGATTATCATGACTAGGTAATTGCTCTGTCAAGACAAAGTATTAGATTCCTTTTCTCCCTTTCCTCTAACCCCTAGGGAGAATAAACTAAAAAAACAAGCAGCAGTTTTAGTACTAAATGAAAAAGTAATTTTAATAAAAGTTGTCAGCCTCAGATATGCTGAATTTATTGTCAAAAGCTGTTAAAAACATCTACCTTATAAAATTATTGGGAGGAGCCAATGAAATGATGACTCTCTGGTAGAAGGTGAATGTTCAATAGCTATTTAAAAAGAGAAAAAAAGACATGGGCAACACCCCCACTTTGCACCTTTGATTGTCCATAATTTCCCACTCTATCCAAGCTAGCAGCAGACCAACCCAAATATAAGCAACATCTAAAGAAATTTCAGGCAGGTAGGATTTGATGAAAGCAATTTAAATTCAAAATCTAAGATCTTAGAAGAGTTGTAGAAACTCAGAATTCATAGCATTCCTGATTAACACTTTCCAGTACTGTCAGGGAATAAGATAAGTTTAATGAATGCTTATTATGTACCTGGTATGATGTGCCTGGTGATACAGGATAAATCTGACAGATACAGATCCTTCCTTGGAGGATCTTGGAGTTCCTCTAACTCCTAAAGAGGGATTTATATATACCCTTGATAAAGGTATACCAAGAACATAAATCTGACAAATCCTTCCTCAGACACTTACAATCTAGTAATAAAGGGTATGAATACTGATGATGAAAGGTAGATAAGACAAATTGCTTCTGAAGGAGGAATTGGAGTTCCTCCAACTCCTAAAAAGGGATTTATATATACCCTTGATAAAGGTATACCAAGAACAAAGGCATCAAGTAGAAATGACAGCACTCAGTGGTGTACTAAATACATACTAATTTTAATTTTGGCTGGAGTTCAGGATAAATAGTAATGTCATGAGAAAAGAAGTAAAGCTATCATTTGCAGATGACATACATAGATAACCCAAAGGTTACACTAAAAAGTAATTGAAACAATACATTCAGGAAAGAGGTAGATTACAAAATCAATACACAAAAATCAGTTGCCTTCTTATAGGCAACCAATACAAGCTATGGAGGAAGAAATCAAAACAATCCCAATTACAATTATATATATATAAAAAAACAAACCTAGGAGCAGACTTCAAAGAAGGTGAAGGACTTACACAAAGAAAATGTTAAGAGAGATGGCAAGTGACACAAAGAAATGGAAAGATACTCCCTGCTCATGGATGGAAGAATGAACATTTCAAGATGTCATCTTAACCCAAAGCAATATACAGATTCAGTGTTGTCCCTACCAAAGTTTCAGTGGTATTCCTCAAAGAAATAAAACATTAATGAAATTCAAATAGACACACAAAAGACCCCAAACAGCTAAAACAATGCTGACAAAAATTAGAGGCAGAATGGTGGTATCACACCCCCACACTTCAAACTGCACTAAATGCTGTAATAATCTAAACAGTATGGTACTGGAACAAAAACACACAGACCAATGGAATAAAGTTGAGAGGCCAGAAAGAAACCAGCATCTCTACAAATAGTTTATCTACAACAATGGAGTCAAGAAAGACCGGAGAAAGGAAAGTCTCTTCAATAAATGGTACTGGGAAAACTGAACAGTCATATGTAAAAAGAATGAAACTATACCACTGTTTCATACCACACACACAAATTAACTGAAACTATAAAATATATTGAAAACGGGCAAAACAGTACACAATTTAGGCTTCGGAGATGTCTTCGTGGCTTCTACGAAAGCAAGGAGAACAAAAGGGAATATAAACAATTAGGTCTACATCAAACTAACTAAAAAGCCAAAGAAACTGAAACAAAAGACAACCTACCAAATCAGATAAGATATCTGCATGCACATACCCAACAAAGCATTGATATCCACGATCTGCAAATAACGGAACAAAAAACAAATAGCCCAATCCAAAAATAAGCAAAAGAGCTAGAAAGACAATTCTCCAAAGAAGTTAAAAGGCTGGCCAACAGGCACATGAAAAAAATGCTCATCATTACCTACAGTTAGGGAAATACAAATCAAAACCACAATGATATACCACCTCCCACCTGAGACAATGGCCCATGTCAAAAAGACCAGAAACAAGTGCAGATGAGGATGCAGAGGAAAAGAAAGCCTCTTACAACGTTGGTGGGAATGTAGACAGGTCCAGCTGCTATGGAAAACAGTGTGAGGGTTTCTCAAAAGATTAAAAGCAGATTTGACCCAGTAATTCCACCCTAGGTATTTATGCGAATACAAAAACACTAATTCAAAGTGAAATTTACACTCCTGTGTTCACTGCAGTTCTATTTACAATAGCCCAGTTATGAAACCAAACCTAAGTGCCCAAAAGTGTATATAGACACAATGTAAAAAAGATAAACTCTTTCAATTTATGACATGGATGGTACTGGAGGGAATTATGTTAAACACATTAAGTCAGAAGGAGAAAGACAAATACTGGATGGTGTCACTTATAAGTGGAACATAGAGAAACAAAAGATCAGATAAGTCCAACCTAATAAAAAACCCTGGTAACTGAGGTTACCAGAAGAGGGAGAGGGAGGGAGCACAGTGGACTATGGGTGCTTTGGTGGTAGCTGTGGTACACTACCACGAACCTGAAGGGGGTGATCTTACACCTCTAAAACACAACATTGTAAACTAGTGTTACCACAACACGAATTTTAAAAGTACACTCAAAGCCCTTTTTTTCACTTGTGAACAATTTTGAATGTAGTCAAACTAAAAACATAAAAAGTTAGGTCATTGTTAACTATAATGACATTTGCCACCTGACATCCTTTTGGAATAATCAACTGCAAAAGGATGTAATGGCAGAGGGTAAAGGACAGGGAATGACTCCCAGAACCGACAGAGGATGTTAATAAGATTTGGCAACTAAGATTTGGGGTGGGAATTGGGACATGGAAAAAGGAAAGACAATCATTAAAGCCTGATTCCACAACTGAAATTTTGGATGATAGCACCTACTTCACAACAATCTAAGAATTACATGTTAATAAGTGTATTAGGACCATGTCCAGTAAAGATCTCAATAACTAATGTTGTTTCTAATTCACTGAATAATATTTAAGTTGCAAGGTAGCAGCATAATGAACAAAGCAAACAAGCCCTTGCCCTCATTGAACATATGACCCAGTGAATGAGACAAATACTAAGTTGTATACAAATATTTGAAGCTTGATAAACTGATAGTTCTAAGTAACAAATTAGATCACAGGAGGAAATCAGTAAGAACCATGAAAAGAGAAATACTGGACAAAGTGACTTTGAAGAGAGGCCATTGTAAGTGGAGATACCAAACAGGCAATCAGAAATGCATTATTTACCATCTTAAAAGATTTATTTTTGGTTCCGTGTCCCTCTCCAGTTGTAGCATTTTTCTCCTCTCTTAAGTAAAACTGTCTAAAGGACTCTCTTGAACCTCAATCTTTGTTTCCTCACCCCTTCTCTCCAGTCCAAGCAGACTTGTCCCTAACCTCAATCAAAATTAATCAGTGTTGGGCCTCCCTGCAGCACAAGTTTGGTCCCCGGCCAGGGAGATTCCCACATGGCACAGCAGACCTCTCCTGCCTGGTCCTCTGCTTCCCTTAGCAGTGTACTTCATTTGATCCGCCTATTCAGCTTCCCACTCTGCCTCTGGTGAATCCTCTCACCCCACCACACCTCTGGCCTACCCCCCAGTTCTTGTATGCATAAATAAATCTTAAAAGTTAGAAGAATGTCAGGATTCAGTCCTATAGTCACTCTGAATCTACTCCTTTCTGAAGCAATTGCATCCACTCTGGATATATAAACATACGGTAAATAATGAACGAAAGCCTCATATGAGGCTGACTAGAGCTTTACCTTGAAAAATAAAACCAAGTATCTTGAAAATAATTTATATTTAACAAAATTATAATTACGCAATAGCTAGGATTAAATCAGTTTTAGTGATTTATTTTCTCATAAAATGAAGAGAGTACAATATGATAGGTCTTTCACATTTGACTTTCAAAGCATAATCATAAAAAAGGTTAATTTTTACTATATCAAATTTCCCAAACTGGGCCTTTGAAGTATCTTGTGCTGATACTTGGCATATGTTTCTTCTCAAATTTCTCACTGGTCTGCACAATATGCTCGGTTGTTATTTTCCCTTTGACATTAATCTGAAAAGTTCATCACTTTCATGAGCTTTTAACAAAATCATTTTCCAGTTAGAGTGAATGGAGATCTGGGTGTGATGGCCAGGGCAGTCTATAGCCATCAGCAGTTCTGGAGGCACTCAGTCTGTCTCCTCTGGCCACAGCTGACAGCCCACAGAAGGGCACCTGATCCAGGACGTCATTAGAACATTCCAGAGACCATTGCTCATGTTCTGCTGGTTGGTAAAGGTGAGGAGGGGAGTTTGGAGAGGTCAGCAGCCTTGTGGTGAACAGAACTGATTCAAGAGGATGAAACGGTTATGAAGGAAAAGGCATGAGTGAAAAGGGGAAAATATCTCCATGCATCCTGAGAGCAGGTGAGTCCCTGATTCCAACTGAGGCCTATTACACTTCAGTTACCTATATATATCTGGATATTCCTGCCTTTTAAAATAAGCTATCATTTCAAAGTGTCCTATTGAAATAAAAGGTATAAAAAGCTTTACCATGAGCGGGGACAGTAGGGCAGTGTTAGAACCAAAGCAGCAGTATAGTTCTATTGGGTGGCAATAACCACTCAGCCCCAGGAAGATCAGGAGTAACTTTGAGTAGCAAGCTAACATGTAAAATTTTTAAATTATTTATCCTGCTTGCTAATATTTCTTAAACCACTCTGTTAGATTGGGTAGGGTAAATTTGGAATCAATGAAATAGTAGTGATCATTAAAACAGAATAACTGAACTATATAAAAGCTTAATTAAAAAGAACACTATCACCTCAGTGCCCATGCTTATCTTCCATATGGGCTGTTTTTTAAAATGGGGGATGTGAATGACAGTCAGTCCAGCTCTGCTTTCATCTCATTTTGAATGAGATGGGAGTTCTGCAAAAGAATACAAATAAAAAATACCAATTAAACAGAATTCATAACCATTAACAAAACAAATGACATAATATTGTGGGTATTTTTATACTTGAAAAAAGGTGGGTACAGATTCCCCATGTAACATCAAATCAGTGTTTCTCAAATGGAAGTTCAAGCCATGTCAAGTTCAAGAAACTGATAGTGTGGGGGTCTGAGATACAGACATAAGTTTCATATCAAAAAATAGTGATAGGTTGTTAAGCTAGCAAATGTTAGATTTAAATTAATGTTACAAATTTTACTATTCAAATGTTAATTTTAAGTGGTCTTCTCAAATAACACACATTCTTTAGAAAGTATACTCACTTTTACCAGTTTTCTTTGTTGCCGACGTCTTGAATGTTCTGATCTTTACATCTGGCAAGGAACACTTTGCTGGGTGGCACAGCTTTAACTGCTACTGGAGTAGCCAGGTTTGAGTTGTACCTTGATAAAATCTAAAACATAGCAAATTCCTTTCTATCAAGTCATATGAACAACATTAATAGGAATCTGAAGGTATTATAAAACTAAGGAAAGTCAAGGAAAATTTGAAGATGTGGGTTATTTGAAACAAAGAATTTTTTAGCAGCAGAGATGGATGTTTAACAGCAAAGAAAAGATGGAGCTATTAGAAATGTAACTTGGATGCATAGCTGATTTCTAAAGCCTTGTAAAAGGTACTGTGAAGGTTAATGGAAACAAACAGCAGTGCATCTGTGAGAGCAGATTAAGCTTTTACAAAGATGTGTGAGTAAGAGGTGAAGTAACTACTTGGAAGAAAGATTATTAGTTATAAGGATTACAAAGAATCCGAAATATCTGCTTTGACTTTTTTCACATGATACATATAATACATTAAATACAAGGTTTCCCTCTCTTCACCTGAAAATAAGGATCAACCACACCAAAGTGGGAACTCTATATAACTCCTTGAGACAGATGATGCTCCTTCATTACTCAATTTATTACAGTGCTCAAGGAAGCAAAGAAAAAACAGAGAGGACAACACATTCTTTGTTGATATCTTCAGATGAGTCCATTCTAATAACACTTGGGTATTTTCCCAAGTAGTCTTATCTTTCTCATAGCTCTCCATAAGCGAGGAAGATTTCTAGAATGGTTATTAAGAATTCCATTTGCCTAGGCATAATTGCCAGACACTGTAATTTCTGTTTAGAGGGGTGGATGCTTCTGAGTCAGACTGGTGGTTAATTAGCAGAGCTGGCAGTTATCATACAAATCAGTGTGGTAAGTTATGTTGTACTAAAGAATCAGACATTCTATTTAAATCAGTGTTTCTCAAATGGAAGTTCAAGCCATGTCAAGTTCAAGAAACTGATAGAAAGTATTCATGATACCCTACTCTGTAGAACTGTGGGATAAATGACATTTCTGGTTTGCCAGCAACATCGCCAATGGAAACAAGGGTAAACATGGCAATGAGGGTGAACAACTATTAAAAATATTAGAAGAACATATTGCAGAGCACAAATTTAAAGCAAAAATTCCCCTGTAGGGCATAAATAACTGCATGTTACACCAGTGTTTCCAGATAAATTGGCTCCAGTTAGCATCCAAACAGAGTAAGCCTCAGGTGAATGAGCTGTCCCAGTTTTCCTGGAATGGAATGCCGATTTACCTGGAAAGGTGAAGTGATTTCCTTAGTGAGAAAGTATATTATATAGTATCTTATATACATATATATAGTATATATACACACATATATAATATATATTATATGTTATATATAGTATATAGTATATAGTATAGTGTGTATATAATATATAGTATATAGTATAGTACTATATATTATATATAGCATATAATATATAATATACACTATATTTATATATAATACATATAATATATATCATGTGTATATATACTTGTATATAATGTATGTATATATGTATATGTACACTATGTATATATTATATACAAGTATATTTTATATATATAGCTTGTGCTCAGCTCAGGAGAATCTTTATCTTGAGAAGGCCCCAACAGTCCAGAATTCAGCTTTTTGCAATACCCTAACCAGCCCAAAGTAAGATAATTTATATAGTTTCAGGTTTTTAATGCAAGTATCTGATTTTCGAAAGTATATATATATGAAAAAAAAGTCTGGAAAAATAACCTGGAGAACATCTTCTGGAATTGTAGTTACTTCCGGAGGTGTAGGTGTTCTGAGAAGATTCTCGTAAGAAGAAATTTTAGGAGATGAGGGAGCCGCAAAATTCTGATAGCACTCATCTGAATTTAAAAATAATGATGTACAGTCTTTCATTTCCAAATCACTTGATGAACAATTTGTTTCTGATAATGGATCATTTGTGGATACCTATAGATAAAGAATTCAATTAAATCATGGTGATTAAAAAATATTGTGAAATATCAAGTCAATTCTTAGTTCTGTTGTGATCTCTGAGTAGGTCCCAAAATGAACCCCTCTTTTATGATCGAGTACTATATAAAATAGAGAAAACAAACCAATGCATGTAGAGGACAAAAATACCACCTCAATTACTTGGAAAGTCTAAACTAGAACTTAATGTGAAAACTAAGTGGACTTGTTGGCTGAAACAATTTAGATGGACTCATGCATTCAGTCTCAGACAAGAGTAAACCTGACCAGGTAAGTCGGCACATGGATGAGCAAAAGCGTTGGCATATGCCCTCACGCCCAAGGAGAGAGCAGATCTGAGGTAAGCTAAGTGTGGCATTCATTCATGCTAAGACCAACTGGGGAAGTCACCCCATCTCCCGAGGATTGGAGTTAAGGAGAGTAATATCAATAGACTTCTGGATGAATAGGAACTTAAGGAGTGTACTGACTGAAATGGGAAGTACAGCAAGCATATAACCTGATACTTCAACTGATAGTCCAGCACTTTGTCTGTCTACAGCTACAATACCTAACATAGTAGCTACAAGCTACATAGGGTTATTTAAATTTAATTCCAAATTAATAAAAAATACTAAAAATTAATTCTGAGCCACATTTTGTGAATACATGTAATTAACTTAGTAGCTAATAAACTGGAGTGTAGATTACAGAACATTTTCATGGACAGCTCAGTCTACTGCATTAAGTTGTCTAAAGTGTTCACACTAACTTTAAAAAGGACTGCGGTTTTTGATTATAGTAAATTTGTTCAATGAGAAAAATATGGATTAAAAAAAGCACAAAAAAGGGCCTCCCTGGTGGCACAGCGGTTGAGCGCTGCGCTGCGGAGCTGTCGGCAGCAGCGACACGAGTTCGACGCCCGGCCAGGGAGAATCCCACATGGTGCGGCAGACCTCTCCTGCCTCGCCCACTGCTCCCCTCAGCAGTGTATTTCTGATCTGCCTGTTCTGCTCACCACTCTGACTCTGGTGAGCCCTCTCGCTGCCCCACATCTCTGGCCTGTACCCCAACTTGTATGCATAAATAAATAAATCTTTAAAAAAAAAAAGCACAAAAAAATCTCCCACATATCTATCATCCATAGATAAGCACATTTTGGCATATTTATATCCATTCTTTTTCCTTAACATACAATGTGTGCATATATATACACAATTAGATATCATTTTCCATCATTAAGAATTTCTTGAGAACATTCTTTTTTATATGTTGTTTTTCAAAACATATGATAGTTACATAATACCAGATCTTATGACACAACTTGTATTTCATGTCTCCTCCATCATATGACATTTAGATTGTTTGCCATGTTTTGCTCTTATCAATAATATTTGTTCTTTTCTATGTCACACTCTTATCTAAGGTATTTTGTCCCAATGAACCTTAGAATAAATTCAGAGACGTGATTGAAGGGTGTGAACAAATTTTAAACTCCTGATATATGCTGTTAAATTACCCTCTAGAAAGATATTGTAAATACACCATAAAGGCTACATCAGTCTTAAATTTTTAAACAGACTGGTTGAGTTGGGAAATAGTAGTGTATCTCAGTCTCAGAAAAAGGTGAGAGCTTTCAATTTCATGGAAATTTACCAAAGCTGTAATGTTCTTTGTAGAAGGAATTTTCAAACCAGGAGTGCAGAATATAGGTGCCAAGGGGGAATTTGTATATTCAGCACCTAGAAGATACACAGAATGGTGTAAAAATAAATATTTGAAAACAAAGTTGTAGCAAGGATTTCAACATTTAAGTCATAATACTGATTAATACAACTTGTAACATTCTTTTTAGTTAAATTATAATTATAGTGTATTCTTAATTGGAAAGAAAAAAGAAAAACTGTCATATTCATATATGTAATTGTTGTTAACAAAATGAAAGTTCAGTAAGGCTGCAAAGTACAAGGGCAATATACAGAAAATGAACAGTTCATATGTAAGAGCAACAATTAAAAATATTAATTTGAAAAGATATTTTTCATAACTTCACAACACAGAAGACAATGACACATAACTCTATTAAAGTCTTCTAACAAAAATATCAAATTCTGAAGAAAATAAAAGGGTGAGGGAGGGGTCACTTGCCATTCAAGGTATTAGGGCTTGCTGGAAAGCCATAGTAACTAAAAAGTGTGACATTATCTAGGGATAGAAAATTCGACAACTATAACAAAAAAGATCCTAGACACAAAACCATGCATCTACAGACATTTGGTATCTGTAACACATGGGAGCATAAAAGCAATCTTTAAAAAATTCAAAGAGAAAAAGTAAACATTTAGGAAAAGTGATAATATTGCCAAATTTCTATTAAGTTTAAAAGCCAGTAAGTGCTGGAAAAGATGGAAAAAAAAGGTGGGATTTAGAATTGGCTGGAAGTTTTTATGTTTCTATCTTGGGTTCTCCAAACACTTTGGATAAATATTTACATTTGAGATCTGTTTTCCCTATTTCGAATACGGGTATAATTACACTCACTTTCTAAGGATGTATGAAAATGACACCTGATGTTGGTATAATAATTAACAGGGTGGAGGGGAAAAGATCGCAAACACTGCTGCTGAGAACGTAAATCAGAACAGCCACTCTCGGGTGGCAATTTTTTAGTTCTCTAGAGTAAGGAAAGATGTACATCCCAGCAACTCTCCTGCCCACCTGTGACTATGCAGGTGCCTCTCTTTTTCTCCTTTTCCTAATAAGCCTGTACTTTTAAAATGTTTCTTTAAAAAAAAATGTACATCTCCTTTGATCTAGAAATTCTCTTCTACAGCAACATGTAATCATGGAATAATATGGATATATGTTTTTACTCTAATAGTAAAAAACAGAAATAACCCCTTTATAAACAAGTAGAAAATACTGTTAAATAAAAAAAACCAGGTGACAAAGGAACATGAATTTTATGTTGCCACTTAGTGACATTTTAAAATAACATAACCATATTTCATAATAGTCATTACTTTGGGGCGGGGGAGAAGGAAAAGAATAAGGTTCACTGTAGATTTAGTTTTATGTATAACTTTTAAAAAATATCTGAAGCAAATATAAAAAGATGTTAACATGTATTTGATCTGATATTTCTAAGTATATACCTTAACACCTGGTATTTCAAGACAGCACAGACAGGAGTTAAGGGCATCAGCTCTGATCTATGAGGAACCAAAACAGAATATGATGTATGAAGTTAAAGCCTGAAACAGCAGTAAGATCTGTGAAGCAAGGTCTAGAAAATATCTGCCCACTGGGAACAGGAGGAAAGCAAGCTAGGCCGATGGTACAAAGTCTTTGGGAAAATATTGAAAAATTAGACTAGCAAATCCATAGTGTAAAGCTGTGTGTTCTACTTTCACCAGACATATTCAGTGCAGGTATCCTGACCCAAGCAGTTAACCTAAAAATTTGCCCACAGTACTGGTAGACCCATGTTCCCTTGACTGGGGTAAGGGACTACCTGACAATCCACCACAGATGGAACTCCCACTGAAAACAACTTTACTTGAATATGAGTCCACTGTTAAAAATTAAATGCATGTGAAGAAACATATCCCCAAGAAAAAGAATCAAAGCAATAAATAAGCAAACCATACCTCAAAGAATCTTTCAGATATACGCATAATATACTCAGAGACAAATGAAGGCACAGAAATCATAATTGAAGGTAAAGAAAAAAGACACAGTTATATTTTAAAACAAAATGGGGGGAGGGGAGAGCATAAGGGGACAGAGCAGAGGGTGGCGGCTTGTACCAGAGATGTGTTTGTACACAGACTGCTATAAAGAACTGCCATGAAGGAAGGACCTTCACAGTGTAGGAGGTGGAGACTATGGAGTTTGATGCTGCAGAAGGAGGAAAAGGAGTGGAAGCAGCACTGTTACAGGCCCTGGTGGAGTTCTAAGGCAAGGCAGTAAACATGCACCAGACATACACTATTACAGACACTACGCACATTGCAGGGCTCGCCCATGAAATTACCAGCAGAATTACCAGAATAGTGAAGTGGGGGGAAGAATGAGGGGTGCTCCTGAAGGCCAGGCCCTATGGTGCAAGCCCTGCAAGCAGCTATGGTTCCTGTCTAACTATATACGGGCTCTACGGACATGGACCACAGTATTCCAGCACTTCTGTGCAGGAAAGTGTTGGAGGGTGTTGGCGACTACGGAGGCAGGAGAACAAGGCAGGCCAGTGAGACAGATATTTACGGGGTTATAAACCACGACTCTGTTGGGTGCCTTCCTTGCCAAAGACAGCCTAGAGAGTAGAGTGATGAAGAAGGTAAGGAAAGTGAAGATGAGAACCCAAGGTCAGCAGCCACCTCAATGCTGGTACCGCTGCAATTTCAATTACTGATGCAGATGCCCAGAAAACACCAAACCACAGATAGCAAAGAGATGAATCAGTGAATCCACCAGATGAGAATTCACTGGCTGTCCAGGCTGAACAGGGTGGAGACAAGCAAATCCTGCCATCTCTACCATCATCAGGTTTAGTCATCCAACAAGAAATGAATATGAAATTCCAGCAATGAGAAATGCACAAAAGATTGGCGCTCAAGACCTTAAGTGCTTGCTTTTTGCCCACTGCTAAATAACCTGAACTACTTGCATTATCTGTGCAGCATGGGATTTTTATTATTTTTACCTAAAGATGTCTGTATTAGACAATGACTTTTTTTTTTAAGCCTGTGGCTTTTCTCAAAATAGCTTTAAAGGTTTTTAAGCTGTTTCACATCTAGCCAAGATTTTTAAGAACCTCATTTTTAATTTATAATAAAAGTTTACATTATATGTTTTCAAAAAAACCTGCAAACATCTTTAAGGCCTTAATTTTTTAAGGCCTTAATTTTTCCCAAAAGCTTATATTGATAAAATGGAGTAAAATGGAGTAAAAATTCAATTGATTGGTTAAAATAATAATTTAGATTCAAGTGTTAAGAGAGAAGTAGCAAATTGGAAGAAAGCTATAACTAAAGCAAACATCAAGTGGAATAAAGGGGAGGAAAATATCAAAGAGAAGTAACCAAACTAAGGAGACTGAAGGATAACATTTAAAAATATATATTTGGGAATTTCAGGAGGAAAAACTGAGCAAATTGAAGAGATAATGTTAGAGTACTTTCTAGAATTGACCATGAGTCATTAAATTTGAAAAACCATACCAAGTTCCAAATATAATAAAAACAAATATACACATAAAAATATAGAAAAATGTAGACTATCAAAGATAAAGAAAAATTTATAGACTACAAGAAAGACATGTTATATACAAAGGAAAGTTAATCAGACCAATAGCACTCTTTCCATTCATCAATAGCAGTAATATCAGATCATAATGGAACAATTTCTTTAAAGCACTCAAGAAAAATAGCTGTCAATCAAGTGGTCTATAGATAGCTCAGTATCATGGAAAAATGAGAGAAAACAAAGTCTTCAATTACACAAAACTAGATTACTTCTCAGACCAGAAATAACATCTCTAAAAGAACTGAAAAAGGATATACTTTCACGAGAAAACAAAATCCAGAAGGAATTAGAGGGAATATAGAAAGCAATGATAAATACAGTAAATGGTATGCAAATTACTAAATTTTAATAACTATGAATTATAAAAATTATAATAATTAAACCAATAATAGAAAAAGAGGGCCAGGCTAAAACACAATAGCATCTCTTTCACAAGCCTCCATTTTACTGAAATAGAAATGGATAAACCCACACTTTCCATTCCTTTCATAAAACAAACTGCATAAGGTATACTGGAGGATTTCAGTCAATAAGCTATACTTTCCTAAAAATCCATTCCACTTCCCTACAATCAGAAAAATTATCTGAGGAAATAATGGTTGAAAACTTCCCTAAACCTGGGGAAGGAAACAGACATCCAGGTACTGGAAGCCCAGAGAATTCCATAAGAGGAACCCAAAGAGATCCACTCTAAGACACATTATGATTAAAATGGTAAAAGTTAAAGAGAGGATCTTAAAAGCAGCAAGAAAAAAACAGTTTATCACCCACAAGGTTATCAGCAGACTTTTCAAAACAAACTTTGGTGGCCAGAAAAGAGTGGCAAGGCATACTGAGTGTTGAAAGGTTTAAAGCCAATTGTATACCCACAAGGTTAACATTTAGAACTAAAAGAGAAAGTAAGAGTTTCTGAGAGAGGGGACTTCCCTGGTGGCACAACAGGTTGAGAGCAGCACTATGAAGCTATCCAGAGCCACTGTGGAATGAATTTGATACCCAGCCAGGGAGATTCCCACATGGCGCAGCAGACCTCTCCAGCCTGGCCCACTCCTGCCCTCAGCAGTGTACTTCAGTCAATCTGCCTGTTCTGTTCCCCACTCTGTCTTGGTGAATCCTCTCACCACCCTATTCCTCTGGCCTGCACCCCCTCTTGTACACATGAATAAATAAATCTTTAAAAAAAGTTTCCTAGAGAAGCAAAAGATAAAGGAATTCATCAACACTAAATGAGTCATAAAAAATGCTAAAAGGAACTTCTCTAAACTGGAAAAAAAAAGTACTAAGAGAAATATATGTAAGAAAAAAAATCTCACTGTAAAAGGCAAATATATGTTAAAAGTAGCAAATCACTTATAAAGCATAAAGACTAAAGACAAAAGTAGCAAATTTAACTAAAGTCATACGAATAAAGGATCTATACATATACGATAAAGATGTAAAACAAGATATCAAAAATATTAAGTGTTGGGGGAAAGGGGAAGGTATGAAATATAAAGTTCTGCAATGTGTTCTTTTTTATTTTTAAAGATTTATTTATTTATGCATATAAGAACTGGGGTGTAGGCCAGAGGTGTGGAGTGGTGAGAGGATTCACCAGAGACAGAGTGGGGAACAGAACAGATAGATCTACCGAAATACACTACCGAGGGGAGCAGCTGGAGAGGCAGGAGAGGTCTGCTGTGCCATGGGGGATCCCTGGCCGGGATCGAACTTGTGCTGTAGCGGGTTCTGCAATGTGTTCAAATTTGAGTTAACTAGCAATCCAAAATAGGAAGTCATACATGTAGAAAATTATATCTGAACCTGGTGATGACCACAAAGCATAAACTCATAATAAAACACAAAAGGAACTATAAATGCATCACTAAAGAAAGTCATCAAAACTTAAGGAACAAGAGAAAAAGAAACAGAGGAAACACAAACTCAGCAGGGAACAATTAACATAATGGCAATAAATACATATCAATAATCAAATACTATTCAGCTACAAAAAAAAGATGAGGGGCCCCCCTCATCATAAGGGGTTGTCTCAGCCCTATGAAGCTATCAGCAGGGGCAGCCACTGCAGCAGGAGTGGATCCCCAGCCAGGGAGCTTCCCACATGGTGCAGCAGTCCTCTCCTGTCTCACCAGCTTCTCCCCCTCCAGCAGTGTATTTCAGTAAATCTGCCTGTTCTGCTTCCCACTCTGTTTCTGGTGAATCCTCTTGTGCCCCACCCCCCCACATCTCTGGCCTAGACCCCAGTTCTTGTATGCATAAATAAACCTTTAATTTAAAAGAAAGTTGAAATCTTGCCATATGCAACAGATGGACCTTGAAGGGATGATGCTAACTGAAATAAGTCAGACTGACAGATATCATATGATTTCACTCATATGATAAAGCGAATGAATAAAAACAATACTTAAGAGTCTGTCAACAGAATGGTAGTTACTAGAAGGGAAGAGGGATGGGTTGTAGGTAAAATGAACATCGGAGGCCAATGTATGATTCTGGATGGAAACTAGTGATCACAACATAGTATATACAATGTAAAGCTGTACATCTGAAACTTAAAAAAAAAAACAAGATCCACAAGTGAAGAAAAAAACCCATTCCACTTCACAAGTCACAAAGATATTCTCTTTTATCATTTTCTAAAGTTTATAATCCATTGGGAATTGATTTGACTTTTTTAAAAAAATAGGCCACTCTTTGATACAATCATGTTCTCTTACAAATTGAGTTTTAAGCTTACTATGAATCAGTTGTGTATTTTCACTTATTTGTGACAGCAGCATTTAATTTAATGACATAATTTAACAAAATATAAGTCAGTGAAATTGGTACAAAAAGAACTTTTCTGAAAATACATCTAAAACTTTGAAAATAAGACAAGTTCCTTTAAAAGTTTTGCCAACAAATTAAATATAAATTAGACAATTATAATTATTCAAAGAAATCCAGAAACTCCAGAATTTTTTATTTCATATTTTTCATGAAAACAAGGCATGTAAATTTTCTTTAAAGTCTTGTACATTTTTTAAAAAATTAGAAATGGTAGCTGATGTAGTCTGGGTATGGTTTATGTAAGAAAGAAAAGAGAGCGCTCTAATCTATAGACATAACTAAATGGGGGAAAAAAGTTATCTTTACATAAAATGTAAGTAAACGAATACGTTTTAAGTTAGTCTTAAAAGCAAGCTGATAAATACTCATATAATAAGAGTATGAAAAAAATGCCTGAAAATTATCTTTTTCTTGTACAAAATCATGCTGAACCTGGATGGTTCTTAGTTCAATGTTAGGAATTGAGAAGATGCAGAAGGATTAGAACATCTAAGGTGACAGAACCGTCTTTGTAAGACAAAGATAGCCTGAAAAGAATATAGTGAAAAGTAACTTGATATTTACACTTACCGTTTTTTTCCAACTGCTGGACTATGAAGCCAGGAGTGGCAATGAAATTATCATTGATTATTGGTTCTGTCTCTATGGCCTCCTCCCTGGCATGATTCACATGGAAATTGTAGGATTAAAAACAAAGTTAATATTTAAACCACTGGGAAAAAATTTAACATTATATATCAAATCTACACTAAAGTTTAGTTCTTTTTTGTGGAACAGAAATACCATGGGACAATTTGTTTATAAATATATATCTACAGCTCAAAAAAGTTAAGAACTATTTTGTATTGATGGCTCTGACTAAGAAATGAGTAAAGAACCCTCTGACTGAAAGGAAAATCCAAATTCAACTCCTTAAATATAGGAATTATATAGTTCATGGATTCAAATCATAAAGTGGAATTTTACCATCACTATTCAGATATAGATTAAGAGTAAAACATTATAGGTCCATTTTTAAGAGTAAAACATTATAGGTCCATTCGGTGAGTTTTATACTGTTTTATTTACTATAGCTTATATATTTTAATATCTAGATCAAACACAATTACTGTTATTTTTCATTATTTTCTTAGCTATCCTTACCTTTTATTCTTGCAAATAATTTTAGAATTATTTTGTCAAATATCCTTCCATTCTCCAACTTAAAAAAATAATTCTGAGGCTTGTTATAATTGTACATCTTTAACACTTTGTGTGCTGGTGCCCTTTAAATTTACCAGCCCTTGGGGCCGGCCATTTTATGTGCCACACACAACTCCTGAACTACTGCATATTAAGAAAACTGTAATCTCTCTCATAAAACACCTTACACTTTCACCAAAACAATGTGTAAAGCTTCTAGACTGAGTATGATGAAAGAAATAGTTCCTAATAGTTCCAAATAAATCCACCGTGGTGTGAAACACCGGAGACTAGATGAACACGTATTAATACGTGAGTAGCCACCTGATACTGGTGACAAAAACACATACTAATAGGTGAGTGGACCACAAAGTGTTAAATTACAATTATGACTAGACATCTGAATAATAATCATTCTATTTGGGAATATATTATCTGTCTTTGCAACTCAGAAATGTTTTCTGATTTTAATCCTATCATTCCTTCACCTATTACTGACATGAGTATTTTACTTTTTCATTGCAAATTTGAATGGCTTTTCCTACTATATTTACCAACTAGTTGTCAATATGGGAAAGCATATTTTGAAAATGATTATCTCAATATATCTTATATGAGCCTTTCTTGAGCTTTTATTTCTAGATGTTTTAGATATGACCTTCTTGAGTAGCCCAGGAACAAAACAAGGCCTAGAAATACAACACAGAAGTGCTTATTTTTATTTCTGATCTATTTCTATAGTACGTAAAACAGTATAAAACCCATCATTACATTGGCCAGAGCACCAAGAGTGATGGAGATGTTAAATGTGATAGCCAACTGTATTTAGATATTCATATTGCTATGTTAATGAAATATCCTTCTACTTAGAGTTTGACTAAGTATTTAAGATGAAGAATGGGTGTCAAATTTTGATCAAATATCCTATTGGCATCTATTGAGATTGACTACTTTTTTTCTTATTGAATCACAGAAATAATATAGCCTACAAGTTTTCAAATATTTAAACTATTTTTGCATTCCTGGAATAAGCCTATCTTGAAATTGTCCATCATATTTTAATATTGTTAATTTTGTATTTTAATTAGGATTTTTACAACTGTAAAAATTTATATACATAATGTAGATTGGGTCATAGTTTCCTTTTGTGTACTCTATCAGTGATTCTGTCAAGAGTATATCAATTTCGTAAACTAAACTGAAGAGTTTTGTATCTTATTCTACTTTCAGAAAAGGAACTTTAAAAAAGTCATCTCTGATAAAGCTTAATTTACAAAAAATCAACAGTAGGCTGGATTAGACCTGTGGCTGTAGTTAGTAGACTCCTGAAATGATAGCTCTTTCTTAAGATCATCATTTTCATTCTATCTTAACCATTCTTAAGGCAGTTTATATTATACTAGTAAGGAAATGGAACCAAGGAGGTTTGGTGAGTCTGAAAGTCTCCAGGGGAGGTGCTGGCACCTGTACTACGATGTGTATTTCCTTGTCAGAAAAAGAACCGTTATAGAAAAGATGGAAAAGGTATGTTCTCTGAAATCATAGAAGAATTCATCCAGAAAACCACCTCTGCCTAGAAACTTTTGGAGTCAGTTCTCTGATAACTTTTTCAGTTTTATTCTCTGAGTTTTAGTGTATCCAGGTTTTCTACTCCAAGTTGATTTTGATAATTCTAAATTGTTTTCAAAATTATTTCATTCATTTGTCGCTTTCCAAATTTCCCAGTACTATACCATTTAGCACTTCTAATAGCTTAAAAAAATACAGCCCCTAAGTTCCTAATTTTGTCATTTGCATTTGTTTAAATAACCATTTCTTAAATTTATCAATTCTATCCTTTTAAAAATCTTTTATAATGCCATATTATAGTGTTTATTATCTTCTCTCTTTCCCAAAATTGTGGGGTTTTCTTTTTCTGACTCTGATTTGAATGCTTAACTTCCTTTGTTAATATTTATAATTCTGAGAGATATATAGATCTGATATGAGCTATTTTCACTTTATTACCACTTATATAGAGTGGTAACTGTTTAATCACCATTTCCACACTATCCTTCCTAATCTCTTTAATATAGCATAAAATTCATCACTGAGCTTCCAAATCATATTCAAATACTTTATGTTAACAGCACTTCTACAGGTACCTCAAAATCAACATATAAACATATCACCTCTACCCCCAAGATGTAAGTATTCCTATCTTAATTGTTTTCTTTACCATTATCTGAAGCCACAAAACAGATTTCTATGATTCATCCTAGATCCCCTAGTTTTCCAGGGTCTTCATTCCAAATCGATTACAGTTCTTACTAATTTTACTCCTTTAATTTTATCCTCTCAATCCCCCAATACCTTCTTTATTTTCCAGGTCCTTACCACTGCTACAGAATCTAACCTGAGGAAACGAATAGCTCACACTTTATAGTATTCCTATTTCATTGAAATATGAAGTATCTGAAAATCTTTTAAAGGAAAGGTATTTTCAGCAACATGTTTTCCTCAATAAATTATATATTAAAATTTTTTTTAAAAAATAAAATAAAAGTCAATAAATGCCAAAGATTTAGAAAGTTAGATAAAAATGTGCCTTTTAAGAAAGCTGTTACCTTTTATTCATATTTTTCAGTCCCATTGTGTAATCTTCATTCAAACACATAGTATATTCAGAGATACCAAAGTGTTCTAATTTAGGAGTCACACATTCAAAATCATCCATCTTTAATGCACATTTTGGAGTTTCTGGCACTTTAACTAGTGATTGTTTGGAAGATGGAGTTAAAATTTTTGGCTCTTCCTTACAGTTGTTTACTGCCTGTAGGGGGCTTCGCAAAGTTTGAGATATCATGTACCGTTCAAGCCCAAAATCTGAAAGTTGTGGACTTCGTGGAGATTTCTCAGAAACAGAACTGCTTGGGATAGCAGGATCAGACAAATCAACCTTCACAACAGACTTCTTAACATTTTCATGCTCAGTGGACTCTGGTTTAAAGTCAGTGACTTCTTGTTCATCCACTGGGAGAAAAAAAATCACAGAGATCATATTCTGGTCAAACATCAAACCAGGAAATCTTATATACTAAAACCACACAAAAAAATCTCCATTTGAAATGTCCCAAACCAGCAAAAGTTCTGACTTTCTCTTTACTCTTTAAAAGTTTTATTTCAACTGTCCTTTTAGTAGATTTCTGACATGTAGCTTTTGTACACCCAGATCTCATTTTGATGACACATTAAAGAAGGGAAGTAAATCACAGCATCAAAAGATGGAAAAATCAATAACCAATTGATTATTAAAGTTCAATTTCCTTGGTTCCTCAGGTAATATGATTTACTGGTCTTAGTTTACTTGAAACTTTTCACTTAATTACATTAACTTCAGTGTGGGATTTCATTATGATCTAGATTTAACACAAAATATAAACTGTTTTAGATTTTTAATTTATAAATGCCTAAGTCAAAAAGAAAAACCATTACACAAAGACAAATTTCTATTCTTTCAGTCTGCAACAATTGTATCAAAACTTAGTTGAAAGAAATCATCGAAGAACATTAAAAAGACATGCAGTTTCTCAACCTTTAATAAGTTATTTCTGGCTCCAATCCTCATATACTTAACCAGGATATGGCACATTTCTGGTGAAAGAATTTACTAAAATCTTTCTTTTTCCCACAATACTTTGCCACTTCCTAGGTACACTGATAGTAAATGAAATAGTTGTAGAACTGAAGTTGGGAGTCAAAAAATCACTGACAATGCCAAGAAAGAATTTGGTGTGAGACAATCAACCATCAAAATGGAAAACGAAGAATCTGATGCATATTGAAATTATTCATTCATAGTATAGGTATAAAAATAACAACAGTCGTTAAAACACTGGGTGTTAGTTAACACATGCCAGGCACTGTTCTAAGCAAACTTCATCTCATTTAACCCTTATATCATCTCAGGTACAGATATTATTAACATCGTTACTTTACAGATGGGAAACTGAGGCATAAGGCTAAATAACTGGTTAAAGATGATACAGTCATTAAAGAGTGAAATTAGAGATTTGGACTTAGGCAACTTAGATCTAAAATTTAGAAACTTTAGAAATTATAACCAGAGGAAGCTTAGAAACTATTCTTTATTAGAACTGTCAATTTATACAGCCAAAAATAATTCTACAGAAAAAGAAACTGAGAAATGAAAAAGCATGCCCTAAAACTGACCTCTCAGTTATCTACTGGCAGGGTGAAGTAGAAGGCAAATATTCCTAAGTTATGTAGATTTATCTTGTACTCTTCTTTCAACTAGTGTTGTGTTAGTTCTCATCTGGCATTTTAGAAAGGAGAGCAAGGGCTGTCTTTCTATTGAACATCTGGTCAGTACTGCATTCAGCACACAGGGATTACTGAATAAATGATGATCAGAAATGATAACATAATGGCAGAGCCATGACCAAGTCTACAGTAGAGTAATTTAATTATGCTGCTTTCTCTCTTGAATACTAAAACAAATGCTGTAAAATGAAAGTTATCATACCTGAAGTTTTCTTAGCACGTGGATTATATCCATACTTCTGGAAAAACTCTCTTATTTTCATGATATCCAATGAATTTTTTTTCATCAGTACTTTTGTTGCCTTCATGAAACGACTGCTTTCTTGACTTTCCAAGCATGCTTTATCAAGAAGAATACTGACATCATCCTTTTATGAGGAAAGAAAAGTACATTACAATTATGAAGAAAGAACATACATTATAATTTCTCTAATTTTTGACTAAGTTTATTTAGATTTTTTTAATTATCACATAACAATGACAAATTAATATTGCAGGATACCTTTAGAATCTGGACTTCTGAACGAAGGTCATGTAAAATTCTCATTGGATAATCTTCAAAGTCTCCGATATGAATATTGAAAGGAAAAAATGCAATAAAGAAAAGGAAGAAAATAACATAATTTAGTACAGTTTTTTTAAATTAAATCGTATAGATATTTATTTATAATTTATATCCTATCAATCTCAAAGAAATGTGTTAAGGCCTTTCTTTAAAACATGATATATGTAACAGAAAAAATACAGAAACTGTTACGAATATAGCTTGATAAACTGAACATATATGCATAATCATCATGGGAAGGGGAAGGGATGTAGGGAGGAAAGGAGTGGGGAAGGGAAAAAGAAGGAATGTAGGGATTTTTTCCTTTATGAGTAGTTTTTGGTTCCTATGTTAAAAATTTTTGCCAACAATAACACTTATGTTTTCTTCTAAAAGATTTATTGTTTTGCCTTTTGCATTTAGATACAATCCATCTGGCACTGATTTTTGTCTATGACATAAAGTAAGGATCAAGATCCATTCTTTAACATATCTGTGTCCAAGTGACCTGGCACCACTTATTGAAAAGACATTCTTTACCCTGTTCTGTCACCTTTCTTATTAATCACTTGGTCATATACAAGATGTTAAAGCAAAATTTTAAAGGCTTATATTTCTCTTTTCTAAAATATACCTTTTTTTTTTTGAAGATTTATTTATACATACAAGCTGGGGTACAGGCCAGAGGCATGGGGGCGGCGAGAGGGTTCACCAGAGACCAAGTGGGGAGCAGAACAGGCAGATCAGAAAAACACTGCTGAGGGGAGCAGCGGGCGAGGCAGGAGGGGTCTGGCGCACCATGTGGGAATCTCCCTGGCTAGGTGTCGAACTCGCATTGTGCACTGCCGACAGGTCCACAGCGCAATGCTCAACCGCTGCGGCACTAGGGAGGCCCTAAAATATACCTTTTTTTAAGAGCAACTTCTACTTGTTAAAAGTTGATCAATTTTTATTAGGGAAACGCAAATCAACACCACAGTGATATTCTACTTTACATCCACTAGAATGACTGTAATAAAAAAGATACACAATAACAAATGTTGATGAGGATGTGGAGAAACTGCAACTCGCATTATTGGTGGAAATGTACCACATCCACTTTAAAAAACTGGGCAGTTCCACAAAAAGTTGCGTGTGAACATTTATAGCATTATCATTTTTTTTTAAGATTTATTTATTTATACATACAAGCTGGGGTACAGACCAGAGGCGTGGGGTGGCAAGAGGGTTCACCAGAGACAGAGTGGGGTGCAGAACAGGTAGACTGATGGAAACACACTGCTGAGGGGAACAGCAGGCGAGGCAGAAGAGGTCTGGTGCGCCATGTGGGAATTTCCTCGGCCAAGCATCGAACTCGTGTCGCCGCTGCCGACAGCTCCACAGTGCAGTGCTTAACCGCTGTGCCACCGAAAAGGTCCTATTTATAGCATTATTAAAAAACAAAAAGGGGGGGGGCTCCATGGTGGTGCAACAGGTTAAGCACAGCGCTGTGGAGCTGTAGGCACCTGTTCCATGAGTTAGATGCCCCACCTGGGAGATTCCCACATGGTGCAGCAGACCTCTCCTGCCTCTCCCACTGCTCCCCTCAGCAGTGTATTTCGGTCATCTGCCTGTTCTGCTCTCCACTCTGTCTCTGGTGAACCCTCTCATGGCCCCACACCTCTGGCCTGCACCCCAGCTTGTATGCATAAATAGATAAATCTTAAAAAAAAAACAAAAAACAAAAAGTGGAAACAACTCAAATGTCCATTAAGCAATGAATAACAAAATGTGTACATATATCCATACAATGAAGTAAACAAAGTTCAGCAATAAAATGGTGAAGTGCTGATACATATTACGACATGCGGAATCCCCAGCCCCCACCCTTTGTTCCTGGGATATAGTTTGGTGCCAAGTCCTGGGTGAAGCTAGAAAGAAGAAGTCAGGCAGGGCCCCTCTTCCTGGACAAAAGCCTTGGTTTGAGGGTATCTGCAGAAAACAGCAGGCAGACATTATGACCAGATTAGCATAACCAGCTAGACCACTTCAATAGGAAGTTAAGTGTAAATAGATTTAAAGGTAGGATGCTTTGAGCAGTAACAGCTTTGGTGCCCCAAGGACAACTTCCTGTACTCCCTGCCCCCTAGGTTGTGCGAGACTATAATGCATCCCCAATCCACATCCTCACCAGACACCTTCCTCCCTACTATCCACCTTCCTAAAATTTAAGCCCTTCTAATAAAAGTGTGAGACTGGGCCAAAAGAGCCACCATTTCTCCAGAGGTATGAGCCCTGAGGCTGCACCTCCAGAGGGGTGGTCCCTCTAGTTGACCCTTTCTCTTTCACTACTTGGACTCTTGAGTTGTTCCCTTCTCTGTCCGGTGCCGCTTCCAACGACACCAACCTGAGAGGCAACAATGACATGGATGAACCCTGCAACATTATGCTAAGTGAAATAAGTCAGTCACAAAGACTACATATTATATGATTCCATTTATATGAAATGTTCAAAATAGGCAAATCCATAGTGATGGAAAGTTGAGTAGTGGCTGGTTACATAAGGTTAACGTGGAAAGTGGCGATGGGATTACTGGGACTGGCTGTTCACAGGCACAGGGGTTTCTTTCGGAGGTGATGAAAATCTACATTTATTGTGATGACAGTTGTACAACTCTGTGACTAGACTAAAAACCACTGAATTGCATTATTTAAAAGATGAATTTTATGGTATTTGAATTACATCTTAATAACAAGTTAAAAAACTTAACCTAGTTAATGATTCATCACTGTGATCAAAAAAGGTGGAATATTTTTGTGATCACTTTCTAATTATCACAATTCTGTATTTTCTGTAATACATGTGGGCTAGGAATTTAAAAATTATTTTATAAAACTAAAAGAAAATTCAGAATTTGTGTACAGAGATAATATATTAGTAAGAAGGTAAATTAGGACAAGTTTTGTGGAAAGCAATTCAGCTGTATGTCAAGAGTCCAAAAATACTCGTACAATTTTATGTCCCTTATAGTATCAACCAGGTAAATCAAATCAAAGAAAAACAAAGTAACCCTAAAATTAAGAATAGTAGAAAGCCTACTAGCATATTAATAGTGGTATCTTCTGATAGCGGACTTACAAGGAATATTTATTTTTCTTCTTTCTAATTTTCCACATCTCAAAGTATTTGTCACACACACATTGTTTTTACAACCACAGGAACATTTTAAAATTGCTGGAAAACTACTCATAATGTAATTAAAGTAAAAGGAGTCTGTGTCTACAGGATGCAATATTTTAAAGTATATTACAATTATGACATTTATAAAATGTGAAAATCTGAACTACTCTTGCAACAACCTGAAAATAATCCCTAATATAAAAACAAACAGTTTATATACGGTGGTCTGCTTTGTTTATGTTAAAAAAAAAAAAGACAGTATTGAGAACTAGTATTTGTATTGGCAGTAAGTGTTGTTTTGGGAAAATATGGACATTTACTGCAACCGTGGATCATTTGGGAGAGACAAAAATCACTGCACAAGAACTGTGCTAAATAGCGGTATTTTACAAGAAATTGTTTCATTTTGTTTATACTAGGCTTTTACTGATAGGGACACTATGTGTAATTTAAAAGCAGGTTGTGTACATTTTTATCACTGTGAGTTTAATCTGTCAACTTAAGCTCTTATTCCTCAATCAGCTTTCTTCGTAACATAACATTACTACTTTCAATACTTGTGGTTTAAGTAGAACTAAAAGCAGGGGCAACACTACCATAAGAATGAATGAAAAGGTAGTACCTGCAGCCGTAGGAGGCTAAAGACAAACCCCAGCATTCTGACAGGCGTAATACTCCCACCTCATATCTGTCTCGAAACTCTCCTCACCTGAGTAAATATCCTTTTCTGCAAACGATTGTTATTTTTTAACTTTTTATTTGTTAATGCCGTTTTTTTCTTTTTGTTATGTATTTTTATTTGTTAATGCCCTTCTAATACACCGCACCGGGGATGCGGGCGGGGTCCCAGCCGCTGGAACGCCAACGCCCTTCAGCCTCGCTCACCGCTTTCCTCTCCGTCCAGTGCTCGCTGCAGCCGCACGGTCTCGCTGTCTAGAGTGACGGCCAGAGACCGCAGTTTCCCGTGGAAGCTCCGAATCAGATCCATAGGGAAGACCCGCGAGCAGGACGATAGATCGGAGGAGACCTGCCACTCCGCCTCACCGCCCGCCGCTAGTTTGAATCTCTTGGCGCCGGAAGTAACGTAATTCCGTGGCGGCTCACGCCTTTCTCGTGAGAGCGGGAGCATCGCGAGAAGGGGGAGGCGATTTCGCGAGGCGGGCGCGATTCGGGTGTGGTGTCCCCGCGAGTGCAGTTGCGTCGCGTTGTCGGTGAGTGACCGGCTTATTGTGGGACATAGGAAGTCGACGACTTGGGCTCTCACTTCCTTCGCGGCAGCGGGCGCGTTTTCGGGTGGTCCCGGGCGCGGAGGGTGCGTGGCAGGGCGGGTCTGGCGGGCTCGCTGCGCCTTCCCCGAGCGCAGCTAGTGCCCTCCGACTCTGTCCCCTGGCAGGCGCCATGTTCCTCACCGCCCTCCTCTGCCGCAATCGCATTCCGGGCCGCCAGTGGATCGGGAAGCACCGGCGGCCGCGCGCCGTGTCTGTCTTCGCGAAGCAGAACATGACTCGGCGCCTGGAGATAGAAGCGGAGAACCACTACTGGCTGAGCGTTCCGTACCTCACCGCCGAGCAGGAGTACGGCCACGCCGCGGCCCGTAGAGCGGCGGCTTTCGAGGCCATCAAAGCGGCCAGCACCTCCAAATTTCCCCCACATAGATTGGTGGGAGACCAGCTCAACCATCTCAATGTCACCAAGAAGTGGTCGTAATCCTGAGCCACCGCCCTTCGATCGCTGGACTGCCCTCTTTACCTGTACCTGAAATGGAAAGCCTAACCCAGAAAATAGCGCCTTTGGACCAGTCTTTAAACAGCAAACGTGAGCGGAGTGTCTGTAAAGACTCTGGACTCCAGGCTCTAATACTGCAGAGTCTACACTCTGCTGTGTTCTGTTTTCTTCGCCCCTTTACCCTCCTAGAAAGATAAGAGGAATTTCTTGGGTCACAGATGATACATATTTTGGCTGAAAGCAGCAATAAAGCTACACATTTGTTTGGTATCTGTGCTTCAGTGTGAGAAACTTGAGAGTCTTATCGGATTATAGTATTTAGCTTACCCTAAGCAAACTACTTTGCTTACCTGCTAAGCAAATGAGAAACGGCTTTTTTAGTTAAGCATATTCCTAAAAACAGAATTTTTTTTCTGGAATTTACTGCTAATCGTAGGCATTTCAATGAAGAGTTTAAATCCAGAATTGCTACGTGAAGATATATTTTAAAAAGCTTATTTATTGGGATATAATTAGTATGCTGTACAGTCCACCAGTTGAAGATGTTTTTCATAAAACCCCTTTTTTCCTGAATATAAGCCAAGCATTTTATGTGTTGCTAAATACAGTAAGTACAGTAAACTTAAGGAATGAGACCAGTTGGATGTTTAGCAGAAAGTATTCACAATATATAGAAGAAAAATTCGGTCCCATTACCCAGAGATAAGACAATCCTTGTATTTTTTCTTTCAGTTTTGTGTATGCACATACTTACTGATATTATGTGAATAAATAGAATTTAGAACCAACAGCTCTAATATTTAAAGATCCTGGTACATATTTGCCAAGTCATTTCCCAGAAAGTTACTAAAAACAGCAAGATTAATTTCTGAGCGTGCCAATCTTGTTTGCCAGCATTGAGTCTTCTCATTAAAAATAGCACGTTATGTTATTTACATGATTCATGTTTTAATATCTACCACTAGTAGATACTAGCCTGTGTGCAGACGTTCCTTTTTTTTTTTATTGCAGTTAACAAAATACCTGACACATAATAGTGAATATTTAACCAAACAACTCTTAATATGTCATGGTTTTTGTTGGTATAGAAAAACTGGAATGCTTTTTATTGCTCACAGCAATGTTTGGGCATATGGGCAGTTTAGTCTCTGCTTTTATTATGCCCAGCAATGGTGATAACTCGTGCCTTTTGGAATAAAGTGAAGCTTGAAATGTCAAGGGAATGTTCAACATTCCCTCGTTTCCACAACTAGCACGGATTAAAGGAAGAATTCAGGACTAGGTTTCTCTGAAGACCATATGGCAAACGAGCTACTGTAAGTAAAGCTTTTTTCTATTCACTTCATGGAGAAGGCAATGCTGCTGAAACATGGCTTTTCTTACTGAAATTCTGAAACTTAGCGCTCGCCATCATACAGCCAACCTTTTTTTACCAAGCAAAACTCATTGCCCATCAGAGCTGTTCTTAATCACATGTAATAAAGTTGATCTTTGCAACCTCTGTATTATGAATAGTACCTGACTTACACCGTTGTTCACGTATCAAAAAGTTACTAGAGGTTCTGTCATGAGCCAAACATACTTGTTAACCTCAATAAGCTGTCTCATTGAACAAAATCCTCAGTAAGTAATACAGTGTGGATTCATTTCTATAAAGTGTAACAAGAATCCCGTGTAAGGGCCAGTTACAGCAGGAGAGACAGGGAATAGAAGGAAACTTGAGTACCCTGAGTGTTGGGACCAAATCTGTTGTAACTTGTGGTGTCTTTAGCCCTCAGCACAGCCTGATACATAGCAGGTGGTAAACAAGTATTGATTAGATAACATACTTAAGAAAAGTGACACTGGTGATGTGACACTGGTGATAATCTTCCAAGAATTTAGATCTGCCATCTCCCAGCTAACTGGATACGTTGTAAAGATTTTTATCTACACAGAGAACCCAAATTTGTTTTTTTAATTGTTACTCATATTTTTTGCATCATTGTGTATTCCCCATAGGTTACCCACCACCAGTTCACTCGTGAACCATCACAATAGTCCCTTGTGCTCTCTCTACCCCTATTTGAGCCCTTATCCTCCCCCTCGCTCGATGTCTCATTCTTGTTTGGTTTGCCTGTATTCCAGTTATAAGTGAAATCAATATTTTTCTCTTTCTAGCTTATTTCTCTGAGCATTATCCCTTCTAGCTCCATATTGCTGTGAATTGCATATGTTTATCTTTTTTGAATGCTGAATAGTATTCCATTGTGTGTATTTACCACATCTTAATCCAATCATCTATTTTTGGGCATCTGGGTCATTTCCATATTTTAGCTCTTGTAAGCAATGCTGCAGTAAACATACAGGTGCAAGTCTCCTTTTGGATTAATATTTTTGTGTCCTTTGGGTAGATTCCCAGAAGTGGTATTACTGGGTCGTATGGAGGCTCCATTTTTAGCAATTTGAGGAACTGCCATACAGCTTTCCACAGTGGTTGGACCAGTTTGCATTCCCACCAGCAGTGTATCAGAGTTCCTTTTTCTCTACATCCTCGCCAACATTTGTTGTTCCCTGTTTTTTTTAATATGCACCATTCTTGCTGGTGTAATGTGGTATCTCATTGTGGTTTTTATTTGCATCTCCCTGATTATGAAGGATGTTGAATATTTTTTCATATGCCTGTTGGCCATTTGCATTTCTTCTTTGGAGAAGTGTCTTGTAAGTTCTGCCCATTTTTTGACTGGATTTTTTGCTTTGTTTTTGTTGAGTCGTGTGAGTTCTTTGTAGATTTTTGTGATCAGTCCCTTGTCTGTTGCATGGAGTGCAAAAATTTTTTCCCAGTCTGTAGGCTGTTTCTTTGTTTTGATTAACATTTCTTTTGCTGTACAGAAATTTTTTAGTTTGATGTAATCCCAGCTATTTATCTTTTCCTTCATTATCCTTGCTTTTGGGGGATGTGTCTTTAAAAATATTACTAAGGTGGACGTCATGTATTGTTTTGCCTATGTTTTCGTCTATATACTTTATGGTTTCAGGTCTTATGTCCAAGTCTCTTACCCACTTTGAATTGATTTTCATGCATGGTGTGAGATAGTCCAGTTTCATTTTTCTACATGTAGTTGTCCAGTTTTCCCAGCACCATTTGTTGAAAAACTGTCCTTGTTCCACTGAATATTTTTTGCACCTTTATCGAAGATTAATTGTCCATGTATCTGTGAGTTGATTTCTGGGGAGAACCCAAATTTGTTACTGAAACTGAGTGAACTGCCTGCTGGGTACAGTGATGCACTTAGTGGGCAGAGTTGAAAAAAGAAGGCTGACATTCTCTGGGTGACTGGCAGAGTATGACCCCAATGTGGCATCAAGGCCTATGATCCAAGGACTTCATGACTAAATAAAAATGATTCTGTTTATTTTGGTCAGGGTGGGTATGGGGATGTTTGAAATAAATTTGGTTCTTACTTGGGGGAATGTGTAAGATATTATTCTGAAATGATATATGGTAATTGCTTTGAAAATTATAAAGATATTTATGGGACTTACGTAGTTATTACCTTTTAGTATTGGGGTCTCTTACTGTAAAGTACACATAGTAGAAAGCATCTGCTTAATCTAAAATAATTTAACCTAAAGAGGTTAATTTAAGGATTATGATTTTGACGTGGAAGATTTTGCTTGAGGAATTCTTGAAATTTTGTTCTCTCCTAGAGTATTTAAAACGTTCCTATATGCAAAAAACTACGGTACCCAGAATTTTCTAGGAAAGCATTCGTATGTGTATGCTTTCAAATTGAACAGTGTATAGTATGTATGTGCTTAGAACAGTTGAATTAAGTTAATCTCTCAGACCTATTAACTAAATTAAAATATTCATTGAGCAGGTATGAGATGGAAATGAACCTGTGCATTTTCTAGAACTATCAAATCACAAGAAAACTGGAACATGTATTCTCTGAACCAAAGCGGTGTTTTATTTGGTTAGAATTCCTGGTTTTGGTATGTATCTATACTAATTGAAAGCAGTGCTGGAAATGAGATGTGTGGATTCTCTGGAAGTTAAATCCCTTTTTTTTCCCTCAATATTTTTTCCATTTTTAGCATTCAACAGAATCTATGACAGTCTAGTTTATAAAACAGACTACGTTTTATATAGTTCATTTATAAACAGAAGATTTCCTCATGACTTACCTTGAAAGCATTATTCAAGATATACAGTATTCAGTTTGTCTGTGTGCTGCTGCACGTATTTGGACAGAGTATAGTGCAGAGGTCACAGCCATCCTGCCGGGAAAAATATCCACTGGTTGCTGAATAGAAGTTACAAACATTTTATCATATTAGAGATTTGATTTAGGTTAGAAGTCAGAATCATAGCATAGCTTTTTGTGTAACTGATTTTATTTCATGGTTTTTAAACTGTTTCATTGAAACAGTGCCTCTAAACGAAAGACAAGTGTATTGCAATATATGAATGTTTTGAACTCTTGAATTGGAGAAAAAAGGGAAGTTCTTACAGATATTTAGGTCCTAGAACGCAGAGATTTTGAAATTAGATGCTCATTTGTTTATTATGCCATAATTGAATTAACCTGCAGATTGTATTTGGGATTGTCTGATTAATATATGGAAAACTTTGCACTCTATTTTGATTGACAAAGGTGCTCAATAAGGATATCAATGTAAAAGAGTAGTTTATTATTATCATGTATTCTTTATTGAAAAACCATGTACTCTTATTTACATGGGACATACTATGAAATTTTGTTACATTTAGTTCTTTCTATAACCTTGAAAGCAAGTGCAATTATTCCAATTATCTGATGAGGAAACTAGAAGTTAACTGGTATATACCCAAGGTCTTGGTGTAAGAAGTGAAGATAGAGACTCCTACAGCTCGTGGCTCATTTGGTGCAAAGAACTGTTCTCTCCAGTGATTGATAAATGAAAAAAATTTAAAAAGTAATCCCACAGGCTTGTATACATTATAGGAAGATTTTGAGATCAAAGACTTTTAACACAAATGACTTCACTTGATGTTGAAAGAAGTTGGTGCCCCCTTGGAAAGCAGTGAGATGATACAGTTGTAATTACCTTATCTAGACTCTAGAACTCTCAAATATCTAGTGGGTTGACTTTTATATTAGCATAGTATTGCATAGCTGTAGTTTCAGATGCCACAATACCAAATTCATATATAAAGAGTGAATGAAGACAGGAAAAAAAATACTGAATTCAACATGTTAGAATGGAAAAAATGCTTTTTAAAATTATTTGACAATACAGAAAAAGAAAGCAAACAGCGTATAGACAAATAAGGCAGTGGGACAAAGAAAAGACAGAAGGGCTATTTTAAGAGTGAAATAGTTGTTTTCTAGTTTTTACTCAACCAAGGAGAAAGCTTGGGGAGAGATCAGAAAAAGTCATTTAGAAGTAGGTGATACTGAAATAAGTGTAGTTAGCTACTCAAAGATAGCTAGTAGTGAAAATAATGGATAATTGGTGGAAAGTTCTCATTAACATGAAATATTCATATCACATATATTTCCAAAAGGGCAGGTTTAATACATATAAAAAGGAGAGTAAAGAAAAGGATGCTTGCACAGACACAAGCAGGCAGAAAGCTGCAAAGGGAAAAGGTTTGTGAAAAGAAACACCTGCATAGTCAAAGCGAGCTGCCTCTGGAAGGACAGATTTGTTGAGAGATGCCAGCATAGACGCAGATGGGAAGTCTTGGGAGGAGAGCTGTCTGAAATATTCATAACTTATGGTAATCACAAACCGTCTATTTTAGGTCTTGACTTCCCAAGAAAAATGCTTATACTCCCATTCATTCTGCAAACCTTTATGGCTATTTCTATAGGCTAAAATTATCCTTGTATCTTTTGATAGTGGGTAAACACTTGAGACTTGGATTTGTGCTTTAGAATCTTATTTATGCTATAAGTTATGATTACTTTGATTGCAAGAAATTACACTTACATTAACTGGTGATCCCTTTTATTATCCAGAAGTAAGGTATATGTAATTGAAGCAAATTACATCTAATAAAATTGATTTAGATCACATATGATATCTTCTGGGTAATGTCAAGGAGCGCCAGCTGGCTTGGTTATCTCTAACTTTTATATAAAAAGATTCATCAAGTGAACAGTTAAAACTTCGGCCCACATGTATACATGCCCATGTAACTACCCCTTATTTAAAAATAACGGTTTATCACTCCCAAAAGTTCCCTTCTGCCTCTCTTCAAATAGCCCTTTCCTCCTCTCCCATTGGCAACCATTGTTAAGATTTTTATTTCCAAAAATTCAGCTTGTTCTTAAACATTATATATATGGAATCATAGATTACACAGGTCAACAGTGAGATCATTACTGATTTAAAAAGGCCCTAATCTGTGGTATCTGAGTGTGCTGAACATGAATATAACCCTGGAAATTATTTATTAGCTCTCATTTTGAAGATATTTCATATAATTCATTTTATATGTTTCACTGTGTAAATTTATCCAGTAGGACTGCAACAACATCCTAAATCAGCCTAGAATGATGTAATGTTGCATCGCATTGCATAATAACATCATGCACACATCCAGAGTTGATTGCATCATTTTCTGATGCAATGCAGCTGCTGAAGTAAGCTGATGTCAGCAGTGCACCAGATAAAGCCCTGTCCAAAAGGTTGAGCATTGAAAATATTTCAGACTGTGCGAGACAGTTTAAGTTACTGTTACATAGAACTGTTACTATTTTATCCAGTTAGGCACAATACAGAACAGTAATGCCTCGAAAGTGCATTAATAGCGTGGACAGTTTTGGCTCTATTTGTGGGGAAGTGACATTTGCCAACCAGAAGAAAAGTATCATTTCTGAAGCAAAGAAGGCTTATCGTCTTTACTTTGGATGCAAGGTTGGTGACCAAGACAAGCCTTGGGCCCCGCATAGATGCTGTACAACAGCTTTCACAGTGGTTCAATGGCAAAAGATCATGAATGCCGTTTGCAGTCCCTACTGTGTGGAGAGAGCCAAGCAACCACATAAAAGATTTTACTTCTGCTTGGTTCCTCTTCTTTCTGGCAGAATAATGAAGCAAAAGAAGTCGAGAATAGTCTACCCAAATATTCTGTCTGCATTGAGACCAGTTCCACATGGTGAGGGACTTCCTATTCCAGAACCTCCAGCAGAATATTCTCAATTCATCTGATGAGGACAAGGGTGAGCCGACCTGTTCTTCTCCTTTCCATCAGCATGCAGTGATCCAGATTTTCACTCTGGTGTATCACACAGACTAACACAGGAAGAACTAAATGACCTGGTTTGTGATTTGGACTTATCCAAGAACAAGGCAGAATTGCTAGGATCCAGACTCCAACAATAGAATCTTCTAGAAGAAGTCACAATTACTTGATATCGAAAGCGCCACCAGCAGTTGGAGCCTTTCTTCAGAAAGGAAAGTACTCTGGTATTCTCTTCCGATATTGAGGGCCTCATGAATGCCTTAGAAATCACTCATGACCCACAAGAATGGAGACTATTCCTAGTCTCTTCGAAACTGAGTCTTAGGTCTGTGCTTTTGCACAAGGGAAACCGTCTTCCATCTCTTCTATTACAAGAGACAAGCAAAGAAATCTAAGAAGTAGTCGATGACTTGATTTTTTACAGGTATTATCTGTAGACCTATTACTATCAGCCTGCATTTTGTGATGTAAACATCAATTTATTGCAGATTACAATAAAACTAGAGCCAAAATTAGAATTTGACTGTCATATTCATGTTGAGCACATACAAATTGATAGGAAATGACTAATTTTATTTCAGTAACATGACTTTTGTAAAAATTTGTTGACCAGTGTTATGTGTCATTTTGTATCTGCCTTTTCCTCAACATAATGCTTTTGAGATTTATCTCAAAAATTATTGTATGTTACTGGTTCTGTTTTGCTGCTGTGTAACAAAATACTAGTCTGGGTGGCTTAAACAATAGACATTTCTTTTTCCCTGGTTCTGGTGGTTTGGTTTTTTTTTTTTTCCTTTTTTCAAATTTTATTTATTTTCACATCGAAGAACTGGGGTATAGGCCAGAGGACAGGGGTGAGAGTATTCGCCAGAGACAGAGTGGGGAGCAGAACAGGTGGAGCTACCTAAAGACGCTGTTAAGGGGATTAGCGGTTAAGACAGGAGAGGTCTTCTGTGTCATATGTGGGTCAGCTCCCTAGCCAGTGATTAAACTCAAGCCTTAGTGCTGAGACTTAACCCCAGAGCACCAGTCTGGCCACTTTTCTTCTAGTTCTGGAGGCTAGATGTCCAAGATTACTGTGTTAGCAGGATGATCTTTACTGAGTGCCTTAGGAAGGCCATGTTCCAGGACTCTTTCCTCTACTTCTAAATGGCTGCCTTCCCATTTTCTTCACATGGTTGTCCGGGTGTGTGTGCACATGTCTGGTATCAATCTGTGTGTCTAAATTTCTTCCTACAGTGATACCAGCCATGCTGGATTAGGGCCTACCCTTTATGTTAGTTACCATGTTAAATACTTCATTTCCAAATCTGGTTATATTCTGATATATTGGGGGTCAAGACTTCAATATATGAATATGGTGGGGCAGTTTACCCTGTAACATTGGTGACTGGTGTCAGTTCCCATTCAGTGAGATAAATCTTACCTTTTCTTCTCTCCTTAACACTCTGTGGTCCGCTCACGTATTAGTACGTGTTTTTGTCACCAGTATCAGGTGGCCGCTCATGTATTAATACGTGTTCATCTAGTCTCCGGTTTTTCACACCACGGTGGATTTATTTGGAACTATTAAGAGCTATTTCTTTGATCGTATTCAGTCTAGAAGCTTTACACATTGTTTTGGTGAAAGTGTAAGGTGTTTTATGAGAGATATTACAATTTTTTTAATATGCAGTAGTTCAGGAGTTGTGTGTGTTTTATTGAATGCTTATACTATTCATGCGGTGGCACATAAAATGGCCGGCCCCGAGGGCTGGTAAATTTAAAGGGCACCGGCACACAAAGTGTTAAAAGTTTCCATCTAGGGCCTCTGTGGTGGCGCAAGGGGTTAAGTCTCAGCACTATGAAGCTATCCACAGCCACTGCAGCAGGAGTTAGATCCCTGGCCAGGGAGCTTCCTACATGGCGCAGCAGACCTCTCCTGTCTCTCCTGCTGCTCCACTCAGCAGTGTATTTCAGTCCATCTGCCTGTTCTGCTCCCCACTCTGTTCCTGGTGACTCCTCTAACCACCCCCACACCTCTGGCCTACACCCGAACTCTTGAACACATAAATAAATAAATCTTTAAAAAAAAAGGTTTCCATCTAGAGGCCCTTCTTAGTCATGACTTTCAGCTAGTGGCAGTGTGGGATCCCCAGCCCCCACCCTTTGTTCCTGGGATGTAGTTTGGCACCAGATTCTCAGTGAAGCTAGAAAGAAGAGTCAGGCAGGGAGCCTCTTCCGGGACAAAAATCTTGGTTTAAAATAGCGGGCAGGCATTATGGCCAGATTAGCATAACCAGCTAGACCACTTTAATAGGAAGTTAAGTGTAAATAGAATTAGAGGTAGAATGCTTTGAGCAGTAACAGTTTTGGCGCCCTCCAGGGCAACTTCCTCTATTCCCTGCCTGTACCTTGTTCCAGACTGATACATCCCCCGTTCACTACCCCACCAGGCACCTTCCTCCCTACCACCCACCCTCCTGGAATCTAAGCCCTTCTAATAAAAGTATGAGACTGGGCCATAAGGCCTCCATTTTTCCAGAGATGTGAGCCTTGAGGCTGCATCTCCAGAGGGGTCCCTCTAGGTGACCCTCATTCTCTTGCTACTTGGACTCTTGAGCCCTATTTTTTTGTGTCCTGTACCGCTTCCAACGTTGCCACTCTGCAAAGCGACAACGTAATCTTATATTTGACTGATAAAACTGAAGCCTATTGACTATGGTGGAGGGTTATTATTACTTTGGTGGTGGGTAACCAAGGTTAACCTTAATTAAAACAAACAAAAAGATCTTAAGGCCATCCATGTGAGTTTCTTCATCTTTACAATAACAAATTTGTACTTATACTCATTTTCTGTCACTTCTTAAAATCAAAGATGTGCCCATCATTTCAAATGTCGTAACTGCATTCCAGTTTACAATGATGAATTGAATACAGTTCTATCTTTTTTCTCCTAAAACCTTGACGAGATGACAGTAAAAGATTAAGAAATTATTAATCCTTGAGAAGAAATGAAAATACAATAGACAACATATTTCAATGATTATTTAAGAAGGAAAAAGGATGGATACAGAGGTTTGAGAAAACAAAAGGAAGAAAGTTTTAATCTACATGTCTTTAGAAAAGAGCTTTCCCAAAAACAGTTAATTGGGAGGTAACTTGATTAACTCCAGCAAAACTAGGGTGTAAAACAATAAGAAAGATGTGGAATTGCTTCCCTGGTGGCGCAGCGGTTGAGCGCTGCGCTGTGGAGCTGTTGGCAGCCTGCAATGCGAGTTCGATGCCCAGCCGGGGAGAATCCCACATGGTGCTGCAGACCTCTCCTGCCTCACCCAATGCTCCCCTCAGCAGTGTATTTCTGATCTGCCTGTTCTGCTCCCCACTCTGTCTCTGGTGAACCCTCTCGTCGCCCCACGCCTCTGGCCTGTACCCCAGCTTGTATGTAAAAATAAATAAATCTTTAAAAAAAAAAAAACAACTGATACAACTCAACAAAAGAAAACAACCCGATTAAAAATCATGGGCAAAAAAATGGGCAGAAAAGCTAAATAGAAAATCCTCCAAAGAAGACATTAAAACAATCAGCAAGTACATGAAAAAGTGTTGACACTCACTCATTATTAGAGAAATGCAAATCAAGACCACAATGAGATACCACCTCACACCTGAGAGAATGGCCCTTACCAAAAGACCAGAAAAAAGTGCTGACAACACTGGAGTAAAGGGGACTCTCCTAGACTGCAGTGGTAATGCAGACTGGTTCAGCCTTTATTGAAAGCAGTGTGGCGGAGCCTCAAAAGGTTAAGAATGAATCTGCCGTTCAACCTAATAATTCTATGCTGTGGACAGTCGATGAAGTTCTCTATTAACGAAGACTCGGAGTCTAAATGAATTTATAACGGGGAGGCTGGGGATGGTGCCATCCAGAGCAACTTTGTCTTTCTGTCTCCCAGCCCAAGCTTTTATTAAAGATAAGAACAAAGGAACAAGAAAATAGCACGCAATTGTATTTATACTTATACAAATTAATAAATTATTGCTGGAACAAGTTTTTTAGTAGGGAACATGCACACAAACCATTATGTCCTCAGAGAACAGGAGTCAATTCTAAGACGTTCTGTTTGTAGAACTTCTAACGTCCTGGAACTCTGTGTGCAGAGTAAACAGATAAAAACAAAAGACTCCTGCTTTCCTTAGGGTGACAGGCTGCCAACAATTCTACTCCTAGGCAACTACCTGAAAAATTCAAAAGTACTATTTTGAAAGTATATTTGTACTCCCATGTTTATTGCAGCGCTATTTATGATAAACTATGGGAAAAAATTAGGTGCCCAGAAACAGGTGAGTGGATCAAGAAGATGTGACATAATAGTACAATGGAATACTACTCAGTGATCAGAAAGATAAACTCATGCCATTTGTGGCAACGTGGATTGAGCTGGAAGGGATTATGCTAAGTGAAATAAGTCAGAAGAAGAAAGAAATACCAGATTGTGTCACTGATACATTAAATATAGAGAAACCAAACTAAGGGTCAGTTAAAGACAAGCTAAAAAAATAACTCTTGAAAGCTGATTATGGAACTGAAGCATCCAGAAGGGGGAAGGTGTGGGGATGAATAATAACAAAGGGGGAAGGAAGCACAATGGACTATGGTGAGGGACTGTACGTGATGCAGTACTTGGTGCACTATAGTGGTTACCTCATGGGGGGAATCCTAATGTTACCTCAATTAAATAAATTTATTAATAATCGTCTACACTGCATCTAGTATGCCTAACGTGCTGCCTTAGAGCAAGCTGCAGTTACAATCTAACATATCTTCAGAACCCTATTCTTGTACTGCCTTTTCCCTCACTCCCAAACCAATGAACAAGTATTGACTTACACTTCTCAGACAGTTTAACAAAGTCCACATATAAAGTAGTTTTCATTTGTTAAAAGATAAAGCTATTTATAAAGTATTTTATTCTACTAGAGCTGTCATGTGTCACCTGAAAATCTAATAACCTGAGGTGTTTCCAAACAATAAAGTTAATTTCATCCATTACAAAGGCATTCTAAAACATGCATATGGAACTAAGGATAATTTGGAATGTCCTCTAAAAACTGGCAGACTGGCATAAACCTTTTATATTTTTGGGTCTTCTAGAGTAAGCACGTGGTAAATGATAGCTCAGGGTTGGGTTAACAAGGTCTGGAGGGCAGTTCCTTTTTTATAGGCTTCACCAAAGGTCATTAGGTTTTGAATTTAGTTATATATACATATTTGCATATGTATGTATGATATATTATTTGTAACATATTTTCACTTCAAACCATCTAGAAAGACCATGTTAAATATGAATATCAAATGTTAACTCTACATAGTTGTTTGGAGTAAGATGCAAGTCGGAATAATGGTTATAATCTGAAGGTGTCTCTGAAATATGAATATTCTGGCAAACTCTTTCCTTCTTACTTTTTTGTCTTCTACCTATCCAATGGATCAAAAACAGGCATGCTGTGCTACAGAGATAGATTAAAAATTTCCCTCATCTTATGAATTTAACAAAAAAAGTGTACAAAAGTAATTTACTGACTCTACATTTGTTGTGTTAAAAAAAAAAATCAGCCCTGAGAATCACAAGCAGAAAAAAGTTTATTCATACACACAAAGCTTGATTTAGCTTGCTCGGTAAGATAAACTTGACCTGGGCCATTTCTTATTTATGCCTCTGCAAACCATAAGCAAAACTTAAAACTATTTCTCAAGGTTGATATGAGGTAACCACTAATTCCCTATCACATAAGACTAATGTAAACAGTCACTGGAGGCATAATCTCTGCCTATACACTAAACTTCATGATAACGTACCTCTCAGCCTCATTCCACGTTTTGGTTTGAGTATTCTGGTTTGCAATTGTCTTTTTGGTGTGTGCACAATAAGCTTTTATTAAACTATTTCAGTGAGTCACTGGTTTTACCTCTGTTAATTCTAAGTTCTTGACATATGAAATGAGAACATAGGGCCTCTCTGGTAGGGCAGCGGGTTAAGAGCTGCACTGTGGAGCTGTCGGCAGCGACGCGAGTTCGACGCCCGGCCATGGAGATTCCCACATGGTGTAGCAGACCTCTCCTGCCACACCCACTGCTCCCCTCATCAGTATATTTCTGTCGATCTGCCTGTTCTGCTCCCCACTCTGTCTCTGGCGGACCCTCTCACCGCCTCACGCCTCTGGCCTGTACCCCAGCTTGTATGCAAAAATAAATAAGTCCTTTAAAAAAATAGAAATTAGAACATAAACATTTCTGACTTCTATACCACATAGGCAGCAACATTAAAGTAAATGTGCATAATCCCCTTCTTTCTCTACTCACTGAAAATAATAAATATATTTCTGAGTGGTTTAACATTTCTAGTAGAACCAAAATCTAAGAATATTTAAAGTATTAAACCTACTGTACTACATCTATTTTTTAAAAAGTGAACATGTCAAACCTCCAGAAAAGCTAGGTATTTCAAGGACCTACGTTTAATCACTGAATTTACTACCCACAGAGTACCAAATAACACACATGCAAAAATGTTGCTAACATAGATACACTGGTGAAGACTGTTCACCTCACCCCTCTCCATATCCCCCTTCCCTGCCTTCTTCCTACTGCCCTCCAACTTTTCCCTCCAACTCTGGAAACAAATGTGGACACGAGTCCAAGCAGCAATGCAGATACTGCATTTTCAAGATATTTCCAGAAGATACTGTTTCTCTGTAGTGAATGTTAGCAAAATGTTGAAGTTTTAAAAATTGTACTTTTAGCCTACACTGACCAGCTTCTATGTAGAAAGCTACATGTCGTAAACAAGGATTTTGAGACTTATTTTAAAGATTTATTTATTTATGCATACAAGAGCTGGAGTGTAGGCCAGAGGTGTGGGGTGGTGAGAGGATTCACCAGAGACAGAGTGGGGAACAGAACAGGTGGATCCACTGAAATACACTGCCGAGGGGAGCAGCGGGCAAGACAGAAGAGGTTTGCTGTACCATGTGGGAAGCTCCCTGGCTGGGGATTGAACTCATGCTGCAGTGGCTGCTGATAGCTTAATAGGCTGAAACTTAACCCCTTGTGCCACCAGGGAGGCCCTGAGACTTATTTTAAAAGGCTGAGGTGACAGCTTATAGCAGCTTGTCCATCTCATTGCAAAGGTTTATAGTGGGTAAAGCTTCCTTACAGATGACTGTCACTTCTGGATGGTCCACTAAGGCACATCACAGGTTAACATTCTCAGCCCTTGTACCAAGAACATCCAGAGGCTGCTGATGTCCTGGGCTCTCACCTGCAGCCTGGGCACATGATGTTCTGGAGAGCAGGAACTTGGTGATTTTCTTGATATTTCAGCATGGAGATCTCAGGGCTTCCATGTGCCTCTAGGGGTCAAGCATCTAGGGAATGGCAGGATGGTCGTGGCTCTGAGCTCAGAATTCTTCAGCTCTCGCCCATCCTCTGGAGCAGGAGCTCAGTGAGTAGGCTAAGTTGGCATACACAGGTATACAACATGTACTTTTAATCATCCATGGGATCCTATTACATATGTAGATTTCTGCAACTTGATTCTCTCATGTAATGTTTTCAACCTTACCCATAGGGATACTTCAATTTTTATGATTATAGCTGTATAAAACCCTCCTTCAAGTGGCTTCATTGCCTCTGGAATACAGTAACCTAATTTGGTCAATTTTCTGTTGACAAACATTGGTTTTCCTTACTATTTTCATATCTCTCTCAAACAACTAACTTTATATGCATTTCTCTGAGGGGGGTGGCCAGGCCAAAGGTTAAACACAGTGAAACAACATATTTGGCCAAATGACTTTTTTTTTTTAATTAGAGTTAAGCTATTTCTCATCCTTGCCAAAAGTGCTATCTAAACCCTCAGCAATACTGGCTACCATCTTAGACAAAAATAAAGTCCCTGCTGTTTTCACATGCCTTCTTTTTTTTTTTAGATTTATTTATTTATGCATACAAGCTGGGGTATAGACCAAAGATGTGGGGTGGCAAGAGGGTTCACCAGAGACAGAGTGGGGAGCGGAACAGATTGACAGAAATACACTGCTGAGGGGAGCAGTTGGCGAGGCAGGAGAGGTCTGCTGCACCATGTGGGAACTCTCTCTGGCTGGTGTCGAACTTGCAGAACTCGCGTAGCCGCTGCCGACAGCTCTACAGCACAGTGCCTAACTGCCACACTACCGGGGAGGCCCACTCATGCCTTTTTTTGATTGAGGCTAAGTATCTTCTTCACATTCTGTGATTCTTTTGTTTCTTGTCCTACATTTATTTGTGTGGGTTCTTTCTTAAGTTCCCATGTACTCAAATTATTTTAATTTTATTATTATTATTTTTTTAACATTTATTTATTTATACATACAAGCTGGGGTACAGGCCAGAGGCGTGGGGCAGCGAGAGGGCTCACCAGAGACAGAGACAGAGTGTGGAGCAGAACAGGCAGATCAGAAATACACTGCTGAGGGGAGCAGCGGGCAAGGCAGGAGAGGTCCGCCGCACCATGTGGGACTCTCCCCGGCCAGGCATGGAACACGCATGGCGCGCTGCGGACAGCTCCACAGCGCAGCGCTCAACCGCTGCTCCACCAGGGAGGCCCTGTACTCAAATTATTTTAATAGCATTATGTCTGCTTAGAAATACCTTTCATATCCCATAATGAAATCCTGTACTCATGTTTTCTTGCAATGTTTTCACTTTCATTTTGCTGTTGTATAAAGTGGTGAATTAAGCAGACATTTTATTTTCAAGCTCTTCAAAGATAATTGCAACAGTAAGTTTACCAAATTAAATCAAAGGCACATCATCAAAGTAAAACTTTCAACATTAAAATGTATTTAGGTAGTAATAGTTTTGTATCATTTGTTGTTAATCATTTGAAATGTTCTATAGATCACACTTTAAACATTTTCAAAAGATGTGAAATAATACATTGTTTTTAAAGTACACCCACAACTATAAATTTGAGGCACTTAAAAGACAAAAATCTGCTTCATACACTGATTGGGGCAATTTGTTAATCTTTCCAACAATTTGCTAAGAAACAATTCCTATGTTTAATGTTAAAAAAAAACACTCTTCTCATTTAGAAAAATCAAGGTATCACTTGATGAATAAAGCCTATTCTCCCCTCCGACTTTATATTTTCAGGTCTTCATTTAGAATTGTGAATCCATAAGAAAAAAATGAATTTTGCTATAAAAATCCAAGGAAGAGTAATAAAGTTATTAAAATGTTTCCTTCCCATATGTAAATACCCGGTAAATAAAACACGCATAATATTCCAGGTATAGAAACATCAGCAATTCACTTATGAAAGAGGTGCATTTTGGTTATTTGGTGGTAAGGTGTTCTTCTTAAGTATAAAGCACTTCAGACTATTATTTAAGTCTACTGCTTTACCCACTTTGAGAGTACAAACTCATCAATTTCTGTAGAATTTTTGACCAGGTCACAGGAAAGGTCTGAAATATATGTCATCTGGTTAGAAAGACCTGAGATTTGCAGGCACTCATTATTACTTTGTGTGGGTCTGCTAAACCTAAGCCTGTTTGACCACAAATTGTTATCTACAGTTCTGCATTCCTATACAAGGTCAGAACTGCCCGGTTAATTAGTCATAGCAAAACCTTACAAGGTGTCTTTCATATCAACCAAGAACAGAAAGCTTGATCACTCTGGGAAGGCTATGCACCACGAGATACGATCGGGAAAGCCTGGGGGGCTGACGACGGGGGCATAAAACATACTCCTGACTTACATATCATGAGGAATTACCTGGAACACCCGGGGGTCTGAAGACCGGTGCATGACAAGGGACCCCAGAAGCTAACCAGTGGAAAGCCTTGTTGATATGAACCATACCTGAGGGTCTGGGGTATAATTTCGATTACATTTGGTCTCCAAACATACAAATTATCTGATTAGCAGACTCATGCCCCCCAAAGCCCCTAATGACAAAAACACATTCTTTAGTTTTACCCATTTTTTTCTCCTTGTCCTCCTACTAATCTCTGAAACTGATGTTGTATGATAATTCTGAAAATACAAAGGCCAGGATCTCACTCATTGAGCAGCATCCTGCATTATGTAGCCTGCTCCATGACTCCCGTGTATCAGTGTGGTGTTGCCTGACGCAACAACTTTGTGCTTGACATTGTTCCTTAGTCATCATCTTCCCTCGTCTTCAGCATAAAGCACAGGATCTGGGCTTGCTGAACAAGTTGCTTTCTGTAGGACATTCTTGCAGGTGTTCTGCACACAGTACAGTGGAAGTTCTGCAGTCTCCTGAAAGACACTGATGGTCTTCATGCCAGCCTCCAGCTTGACCTGCACCACTTGGCACAGATTGCTCACACTGGCACCGGAAGACAAGGTAGTGGGACTGGGTGGTAGGGGAGGTGAGCTGGGGTATCCCCCTGCACGGGGGCCTGTTTTCATATTTTTAATATCTAAGTCCATGAGTCATCTGGAATTTTTTTTAAAAGGTTTTATTTTTGCATAAAACTGGGGTGTAGGCCATAGGTATGGGGGCTGAGAGGATTCACCAGAGACAGAGTGAGGAGCAGAACAGGCAGATCTACTGAAATACACTGCTTAGGGAAGCAGCAGATAAGACAGGAGAGATCTGCTGCATCATATGTGGGTAGCTCCCTGGCTGGGGATCGAACTCATGCCACAGCAGTGATAGTGCTGAGACTTAACCCCTAGCACCAGGGAGGCTCTGGAATTTATTTTGATGTACGATGTAAAAGACAGAATGAACTGTTCCTTAAATGGCTAGTACATGGGTCCATGACCTATATGTCTAAGTGACCATTTTTCTTTTTAAAAATACGTGCATATATGAAAATAAAATAGTATGAAATGGCACAAAGTGAAATGTAACTTATGTAACCCCTCATTTTCCTGTCTGGATGCAACCCTATAAAACTGTTGTGTGGCTGTTCATATATTCTTTTGCTTATTCAACAATAAGTGTAGGTAGGAAATTTATGTTTTTTCCACTCTTTTGTTGATTCAAACAATACTGCAATGTATATACATATAAAGAATCTATATTGACATGTATACTGCATAGAGCACAAGTAAATCTATAAAATTCTTAAAAGAACTGGTAAGTCAAATACAAGCATTCGAGAACTTTATATTGCCAAATTGTTTTCAAAGATATTCCAGTGTAAGTTTATACTTCTACTAAAATGTGTGATTGTTTGACTAACAGTGTTAGTTTTCATCCCTCTAGATTCTGGGGCACATGAATGAATAAAATAGGTTAAAAGAGGCCCACACAAAAAACTTTTCCAGAGGGGTCTGAGAAAAGCTAATTTTGAGAAATGAGAAAAGACCAATGTGATGTCATTAGTTCTACTTTCTGAGTGTCAGATGGTCTTTTAGCCATTTAGTCATTAATCTTGCCTTCTACCCCACAGTGTTCTGAATCAGCAAAATAAAGGCTGCTTCATGCCTCACCTTTGTAGCCCTCTATTGGTTTGAGCAAACAGACTGAAATTTTACTGGTCTGAAAACTGGGAAGCATAGCTCTCAGAGTCCTGTTTCATTCAGTAGCCTCAAATATAAAAAAATTTTTATCCCTTTGGAAGGGAACTAGAACACAAATACCATTGAATAATTCTATACAAGGTAAAATCTATTATTCAGCAATTTGACAACCACAATTTAACAACTTTTACAGTGACTTGAAGGTACTTAATTATTCTAAAGTGACTTCTGAATTGAAAGTTATGTCAGGAAAAGATATGTTAAACTTTAAAAAAAAATCAATCTGTTACTGCTGGTCTAGGTAAATTACAATATTGTTACACTGATAATGTTGGGGAAGAGATGTCCTGAACGAACTCCACAAACTCAGGTTTTATGTACCCCACCCCACCCCAGGCCAAAGAGATCCAAAGCACCAAGGACTGCAAATCCCACAGCGTCATCACCACCGAAGGAAGGAGTGCTGGGAACTAAGGGTGGAGTTAAGCAGACAGGCTTGGTATATTACCAGAGACATGTGGGCCTTGGGGGAGGTTGGTTTTCAGGTGCTACTGGGGTCCCAGTGTAACAGGGTGGTCCCCAGGAAAAGGGGAGGTTCCAGGTTCTCTGACTCATCCAAGGGAGGGTGGGGCTGAGCAGGGAAGAGAAGAAGCTGGAGAGGAGACTGGAAAAGGAAGGAGGAAGGACGGGGAGCAAGAACAGACCTGGAGGAGGCACATGGAGCAGAGACATGTGAAGAAGCTGCACTTGCTTCTTGGTCCTGGACTGGTGGAAACAGATGTGGGTGAGAGACCCGTGGGGAGGTTGACAATGGCAGCTTTTATCTCGATTTTGATTTTGCTCTTTTCCTTCCAGACTTGTTTGGCTGTTTCTGACCCTTTTCTATGGGTCCCTGGAAGAAGGTGCTTGCTTTAGACTTGTGGTATGCTTTCGGGCCTTGCTCTAGGCCAACCCTGTTTGGCTGGATATTTACCCATAAGGGTAATTTTGGGTGATTGATTTGGAGACTATACAGTCTTTCCTGTATTGCACATTAATTGTATTAAAGTTCCTTTCCATTAATGGTCTTATATATTTTGTCTTGATGTGGTGGAGATGGCAGAACCTACTTAAGAGCAGGCAGGTTTGGGGTTCTGGTGTGCCCCTCTCCCTGTCCTGTAACACATTTTTTGAGTGTGCCTGCAGTTGAGTCTCACTATAATTCCTTTTTAAGCATGAAGGTGAGGACCCACACTCAGGCCAACCTGTTTTACATTGAGTTGCCCTGTAACAGCATCTAGATGTAGTTATCATAAATGATCAGACAAATTTCTTTCTCTATTTCACCAGATTTTCAAGGTGACGAAAATAATATTCTCTCATTTGCCAAATACCACTTTTAACAACAACAACAAAAAACTGGTGCAAATATAGAACTTTATTTTTATTAATAAAGTAAATCATTATGATTAAAGTTTAAAAATATTCAGCCTTGATGTTAATGTAGGTTAAACCACCAAAAGACAAAGCAGAATTAACATTAAGTCATGGTCCAGGATTCTATTTATGAGAAACAAATACAAGATTATGGAACTTGATAAGTAAAGACAACCAAAGTAAACTGTATTTCAAATTTGTTTATATAAAAACATATTAAAGATCACTTTAAAATAGCATCAATCTTTTCTTTTAAATGGGCAATAGCCTCATCTGCAGCATGTACAAATATAATAAACGTAATAGCTTTCTTAATCTTTTAATACAAATACAACTCCTTGCTTCTTTATGCAACCCAACAAAATAATATAAAGTGAAGTCATTAGAAAAATATGAACCTTTCTGAATCTATATTGCATTTTGAATTCAAATTGGAAAATATAGTTCAGATTATATGAAACATATGGATCAGGTTCATATATTACTGTATATTACAGATTATTAGCTATGGTCTTATTTTGGCTGAAATGCAAAAATATGAGTAATTTCTTACTAATAGATTAGTTAAAAATACTTTCCATTGATAACAGTGGTAGTCCTAGAACAAAATATAAGTGAAACATTTTTGTGGTCACTGTCTACTCAGTGCCCCAAATATGCAGATCCTAACACTAAGCCTAAAAATACATATGCTTTGAAAATTACTGAATGGAAATCTCACATGTTTGATAATGTTTAAACAATCCTGTAAACATAGTCAAAAATCTGCTTCCTAAAAAAAAAATTTCAAGTAAACATTGCATATTTGATTTAAACCTTACAAGTTATGAAACATTTGATCATAACCACAAAATACGTAAAAATATTTTTAAAAAATCATCCACAAGAAATGGTGAAACTAAATCTTGTAAACGTATTCATGTTGACTAACTACATACTGTAGCTGCTCTTTGGTTTGGCATAATGATACTGGTCACAGGCCTCAGATTTTCAATGTTCAAGTAAATCTGTACCCAGTTAAAACAAATTTCCTGTCTAATTTGTTTTTAACGTCATGGGCAAGACCTGAAAATTCAACTATATTTTCCTCAAATATCACTATACAAGTTTTGAAGGACCAAAGATAGTACTACTTAAAAATCTTGAAAGAGCTTCATTTTGATCTTTCCCCACCCCAAAGAATTAACAGCACTAATTAATAACCTTGAAATACCAAAGAGGCAGCCTTTTTCTGATTCCCATACCACTTACAGGCCTTTGCTGAATGGTCACTACTATGAATAAATAACATCAGCCCAATATTATTTAGAATGTGGCAAAATGTTGGCCATAAATGAAAATGAAGTGGGCTCTGCGCACTGAGAGGAGGAAACTTTTTCTAATTCCTACAAAGGCCCCTGTGGGCCTGTGGGGGCCCTGTGGCCTGACAAAGCCACTGATGTAGTTTAAGTAAAAGTTTATAAACTGAATGTTTCTGAAAACATATTAAGTTAATAGATAATGTTAAGTAATAGAAATTAAAATATTTGAGAAAGATTACCACAAAGTGCCTGAAATGGTTAGCAGGGGCGGGGTGGTGGTGCGTGTTGTTTTCTCAGTTGTTAATCAGGTGCATGCAAATCCTTTGATCTAAATGTACAAGTATTCACAAAAAGGATCGAGAGCATTTCTGAAAGTAGTCAAGTATGTTTAGACAATTACTATTTCTTTATAATATGCAGACTGGCAAAATGAAGTGTTACTTTTGTTACCTTAATTCTATTACTGAAAAATTTTCTAGAATCAAGATTATTAGGACTATACAGTTGACATAAAGGTAGATGAATCCATAATATAGTATTCTAAACTATATTTTCAATATTATAATATAGTATTTCAAACTATATTTAAACTATATTTAACTCATTCCTTTGGTTCAAAGGGGGAAAAATGTTACTTCCTTTTAAAATTTAGTATTAGCCAATGGAATTAGACAAATCCTATAAATCATAAACTTGGAATAGCTGACTATAAAATTTATGTTACATTAGAAAATTACAGAGCTATCCCTAGTATAATGGCATATAGTATATAGTATGTACTCCAAAAATATTTGTTTGGATGAATGAAAAGGTTAGTGTTCAAAATTTGGAATTGAAGAATGTTAGAAGTCATTCAGTCCATTCTTAACACCCTCTTCTTCCTAATCCCATTTTACAGACAGGGAAACTATAACTGTTGAGACTTACAGATATTGGTTAAGATTGATCTCTATCAACAAATAGAAGCAATCAATCATTTTGATTTGTGTGCGCATTTAACTAAACAGAATAGACAAGGAGTAATATTTCTACATTTCTCCTTTATAGAATACAGTATTATTCTTTATAATTAATGCAACAATTCTCCTCACTAGACTGGATTTCAAAAGGTAAAAGGAGATATGCACCTAAGGCAGAAAAGGGCTGCTGTTAGAAAGTTAGATTTTAAACTCAGCATTAAGATTACAATACCCCTTCCTCTCAGCAATGGTAAATTTAAAATGACTACCCAGAATTTCTTTCCTAAGATCAGTATCATGCTAAGTAGTTTTACCCTAGTTCAAATTTCATTTTAAGTCACTGTTTAAGCTAAAAAGTTTCAAGGTGATTTTTAATCAGTACCTAAATTGAAATTTGAAAGTTAATAAGCAAGTTGCAGTCTAAATACCTTAGGACTGAAAATATTTTTGAATAGCCTATATATATATATTTTTTACTTTTCTAGACACTTCCACCTACTCCTACTGTGTCCAAGAGCACATGTACCTTGTGTTTCCCTGCTCATATAAATACCCATGCAAAGTTGAATAAAAAATCAATTTAATAAAGCAGAGAGCCAAAAATATTTTTTATACTAGCTGAGATTGGCACAACACTACAGTGCATGGTTGTATTAATGCTTATAACTAAGCCTTCAATGAATTATACAAATGTGCTCCTTGTTTTAAATTGTTATATTTAAATATCTGAATCCTTCTGAGTGTTATTTTATAGCCAATAAAAAAATCTCTATTAAAAATGTTATAAAGTATAAAACATTGATTATAAATGAATAAACATCCAATTTTTAAAAAAGCAATTATTTTCTTTTTTTTTTTTCCACACAATACTAGCAACAGCATTTGGATATTATTATTCACTTTCAGCCACCATACCATACCGTTCTAGGTGTACTTAAAACAGTTTCTAGCTTCTGTTCTAGAGAGAAAATTTATATGGCTACTAAGAAACAACTCTAATAATGTAACTCAGGTATCAAAAAATAAGTGTGCCATGTTAACATGTGATTTGATAGCTCGTATTATAGCATCTTATATCCTGTTATTTCCAAAGTAAAATGAAGTCATTTTTGTAGCTGTAAGTCAATTTTGCAGGAATGGGCATTAAGATTAAGGCATCTCCCTGCTCTGGAGTAGTACTCTGTGGATCCAGCAATCTGTACAAAGGCTTCCATTAAAAAAAAATATATCTCTCTCTATATCTCTCTATATATTTATCTTCTGTTATACTCAATTATTTAATTCCATTGATTATTTTCTTGCAAATGAAACTGAAAATATCAGTTTGTAATGCTTTCATATACCTATAAAAACAGAAAAAATTGAATTATTGGTTAAAACTTGATTTTATATTTCTGAAAATAAGATTTATTAATTAGTCCTGTGGGTTAAGGTATAGATCTGCTAACATAACAAAGACAGAAAATAAATCATACAACTAAAATTATAACAATAAGGATTTTATATATAGGTTATCACTGACTTTCCTCCCCTGAAGCAATCCAGAGAACACTGTACTTCAAGAGAGGCACATTCCAATAGTTCTCACTTGGTGTTGACTTTGACATAATGTGAGGAGACATCTTGCCCACACCTTTTTAAACCTGTATCCATTGTGGGCAAGTACCCACAGCAACAGTCATAGGAACTTAAGTTCTCAATAATCAGAGCATCAGTTGTTATTTTGCTCATATTAAGAAGATATTTAGACCCAGGACTGAGGACCACTATCTGAAGACCAGGTGCTACCCCAGTTTTCAGCAGCACTGACTGACACATGATTACCCACACAGTTTCTACTGCTTGTCTTCAGATCCCAGCCCATTTGCTATGAGGGCTGAGCCCCACCCAAGATGCCTCTGTTCTGATTCTGTCTTATTCTAGGTTCTGGCTGTAACTCTGGACATCGACTACATAGACTGAATACCAAGGACAAACACTGTGCAAGGAAACAGATGCTCCCTAGTTTCTATAAGCTGACACTCCAGATAAGAACCCTTTAGAAAAATGAACTCCAGACACAGAAACTGAGCTAATAAATGTGTATTGTTTTAAGCTGCTAAATTTGTGGTAGTGTGTTACACAGCAATAAGTAACCAATATGTACTATAAGCAGGTTATCAAAAAATCTAATAGTTGTTTAAGATGCTACTGAACCACTGAACTTAGCACGTCGCTTACATTTAGACAGTGGACCTCTGTTTTTCAAGCATCATGAGAGAGAAAGTTGACATCTGTCTAGTTCAACTTCAGCAAAATAGTGCCTTCACTGCTTTATACTACTGTTTATACGTATCTGTCTGGAATGTTTCCTATTGCTATTTAAATATATTTCCTCTGGCTTTTGTGTCTGGGAACACAGATAAAGAATAGTTTATCAGTGTACTTGGCTTATAGTAAATAGCTCTTTTACAAACTAACATCAATAACCTCTTTCTTTTATTTTTAGCCTTTAACATTAGTCATTCTTGATCAATTTTTTTAATAGTGGGCAGTTTTAATTAAAAAGGTACACTTTACTGAAAAGGTTAGTTGTCCACATACCAATCCTAAACAATTTATTAATTTCTTCCTTAATCTACCTATAAATATTTACTAAAATTGTGTCTGGAGTGCTAAGAAAAATGGACTTAGGCACATGTTATTTTCCAATCTCGCAAAAACTACCTAATTTTGCCAATATATTTGAAAAAAGTAAAAAAAAAAATTGTTTTGAGATTAATAAATATGCAAATAAGCTGCATTTGTTCAAGGAAATTATCTTCACACTGTCTTACCTTGCTCTTATTCAAATGGTTACTTATGACCAAGTGGTACTCAATTTTCTATTGCCACTGTAACATGGTTATTTGTCCCTGTAAGCACACAATTATATATGACATAATAAAAAAAAAGAGGAAGTATTAAAGTTCTGACTGAAAGTAAAACTGATGATAGCAGTAAAAGCAATTCTTATGGATAAATAATTTTAAAGCTGCTAAAATAATAATTTTAAAGCTGCTAAAAGAAAAATGTCAAAAATTCTGTCAGGAAGTTTCTAAGTTTTAGGGTATTTCCTAGGGTTAGTATAAATTAATCTGAATGTCCAAACCATTTTTTTACAGTGTGAGAAGATAAAGACAAAGTTATTATGAAGACAAAATTTATACAAAGATATATTTTAGGTTATAGCGCTAGGAAGGAGCCACTCTATACTATTAACCCAGGCCTGATTTAAAAACCCATTTCTATCTTATCAACTGTTCTTTAATGCATCCATAATTCATTAAATGATTAAGAGTCAACAAGAAAGGGTTAAAGTATATCTACAGTGTAGTGTACTCTTTCTATACTGAAGCAGCAAAGAATATAATGTATTTCAAAAAATCATTTACAAATAAGCAAAAGCCAGGACCCTAATTAATAACTTTAAAGGTTCAGACTAGCCAATGACCAAAGAGATTTCTACATCTGAGGCAAAGAAATAAGTGACCAGGAAACAAAAAACTAAAATAAAACAAATACAACTATGAACAAAACAAAACATCACCAGTTACTATACTTTCTTACTCAAACCCATCTCCACAAAAACTACCAATAAACACTAACACCTCATATATAAGACATCTTATGAAACATTTTATGTTTTAGTATTTCAAATATCACGATTTTATTTTTTTCACATTTATTAAATGTGGTGATTTTAATTTTAACCAGATGAAGCAATGTTTCATATGACAAGAATTACCTGATCTGACAATGCCTTCTTCAGAGCCATTCTCTATCCACTGAGATTCACAGTCCAATAGTCGGTTTTTTGATTCACTAAGTGGTTTGATAGGAAAGGGTTGACTTGGGCCAATACTGAAAAAAGGAGCAAATAATTTAGTATACAGCTTAATGCTTAATTAAGAATACTTAATTAATAAGCAGCAAATTAGTATTCCTTCTCCTAAACATGTGAGGGCAACTCATGAGGTCTCAGCACTATGAAAAAAAACACCATTATCTTCAAAAGAAAAATATGTCCCACCCCACCCTCCCCATTAAAAATTTTAAAGTTCTCTAGACCCAAGAACTTGTACTCCAACACTGTCAATGAAAACAATTAGACAAAAGGAAAATGCTTCAGAGGCCAGTCTGAAATGCTTTTAACGTGTTAATTGAGAGCCGTATGTAGCACAAAGACAGGTGAGGATCTATGTCTGTGGCCAGGACAAAAAAATTACCTGTCATTTCCCAAGTTTTCTGCTCTCTACCTCTGCAGTTTAGATCTAAGGGGAAAAAATGATTTAGTGATTTAGCGTAGATTTATTTTTCTAGCTAAGAGATCCAGGGGAAGAGGGTATAGAGGAAGGAAAGGAAGAAAAGGCTAATACTTGTTGTGTACCTATAATGGGTCAGTTACCGTGGTAGGCACTTAATACACATTATCTCAACCTGCACAATAATCCTTAGAGGTAGGTATAACAATTCTTATTTTACAGAGCTGAAAACTGATGTTCAGGTACTTTAAGTGACTTGTTCAGACCCACAAAAATGTTAGTGCTAGAATGTCATAAGGCTTTAGCTTTAAGTTCTAAGGCCTATATTCTTCAGATGTTAATATGCTATCTTGGAATTTATAATCCATCCTCCGCCACAATTTATTTCTGCAGTAAGTTTCAACTGTTCTACTTTAACAGAAATATCTATATTTTCCTTAAAATTTCATTTAACATGAATTATTCCTCTGAATTTATGAATCAATTTGCTTGCCATGCCTGAAAACACCAAGAAAATGTCCTCTGTGATAAATGAGAAAAAATTTATATCTTTGAAACTTCACTAATATTTTCACAGTGTAGTTAAAAATCTGTTTATCAAGATAAAATGGTTAATGTTACTATAATTGATTTCTTTGAAAAAATATAATTGATAAAAGTCAAAATAATCAAATCTTAAAAGGATGTTTAGTTTCTAGTAAGATACAACATCTTTAGGGTAGTCATGCTTATTAATTTGTCCAGACATTTCCAGTTAAATGTGATTGTCCTGCCTCAACTATTAGTAGCAAGCTTTCTCTTTCTTACCCTCAAGTGTTCTGACTTAGATGATAAAAAAATACGGTCTTTGAAGCAATCTGGGTATAAAACACATCAACCACCAGGTAAAAAAATGTAAATAGAATTTCTCTTTTCCTATTTGTGCTGGTACTACTGTATTTATCCATAAGCTATATACATATAACAAACACACATATAGTTTGCTTTATAATGATACTGAAAATCTAATGACAAGAAGCATACCTTCTGGCATATTCATTCTGGCTTGTAACAGAAGCTTGTTCTGGATCCATCCCCACAAGGCGAGTTGGAAAACTGCAACCATCACCCAAGCTACATGATGGAAAATATCAGTAACAATATAAATCATTCAAGTTAAGTCAAAGAGGTCAAATTTAACACCTTTTATTCAAAGACAAGGCATAAGGAAATTATCATAGCTTGTCATTTCAGAGGATAATTCCTAATATTTCCAAGTTAGAGGGTAACTAAACTCTGAGGAAATAACCCCCTTCCTTTAATAATTTATATATATTAATATTTAAAAATGATGTCTTCCATGACTCTTAAGATTATCATGCCAATTAAGATATGAACTAAAATATGGGTATTCAAATTCTGTGAGTAATTACCTATTCACAATCATTTAAGACATCATATAGAAATTCAATATGTAAATCCCACACATGTATTCAGCCAATAACATTCAATAAGCAAATTATTTACTGAATGGCTATGATATTTGGGGTACTACTTTAAGTGCTAAGGAACAAAAGAGAAGAAAATTTCTAAAAAAAGAATAGTTACACTTTACTTTCATATTCTAAAAATATCAAAATTGTGTACAATTTGTATGCAAATCTGATCTGTAGTAAACAACCAGAAAATTGACAGTATGTAAAAAAAAAACTGTTTCAAAGCAGGCAGCACAAAACTGTTACGTCTGAAAAAAGAGAAACCAACCAAGTGAGTACCAACTTTCTGCCAGGGCCTGAGAACTGAGAGGAGAACAAACAGAGCAAGGTAGTGCCACTAAATTGAGATGATAAAGATAGGAGTTTGGAGATGTTGAGGTGGCCTGATCTATCACAGGGAGCTGAAGAAGAGGAGAGATATGCAGAGAAAGTGCTACAGAAATCCGTACAGGTTTTTACTTTAGTCTTTTGATAGAGAATTACACATGTGAATGTGGGATAAGAACAACTGGAAAATGCAAACTGAACAATTCACAGAGCTCACAGAGCACCAGAGAGGCATTTAAATTTCACTAGTCAGAGTGAAACAATCTTGCTCAACACTGCTGGAGACCCCAGAAGGCTCCAACCTTTATTGTAAAGCTAAACTTTCCTTAAAGAAAATACCACTTTTTTACTAACACAGACTAAAATAAACCTTAAAGGACCAAGCTGAAACAAGCAAACTAACAGTCTGCTAAAACAAAATCCAACATTCTTTAAAGATATACAATAAAATCTAAATACTTGAATTTTAAAATGTCCACCACCCAGTAAAAAATTACTAGCAGGAAAAAGGATCTACAACAACAACAAAAAAAGTCAATAGAAAAGAATTAGAATGACTGAAAATTTAAAACAAGGACTTTAAAACAGTAATCTTAAAATGGAATTAAAAACGTAAAAAATAGATAAAATGAAAAGCAAGTGTAAGATTAAAAAAAAACTATTTGCTAGAATTGAAAAATGTAGTATCTGAAATACAAAATTTACTGGATAAGTTTAGTAGATTAGGCATTAAGGAAAAAGAGATCTGTGAATTTGCTAATTTAACAATAGAAACTACCCAAACTGAAGCAAAGAGAGAAAGGTGGGGGAGAGAGGACACGAAGAAGGCACAGAACAGCAATGACCTGTGAGTCATTATCAAGCATTTTAACATACATGTATCTTTGAGAGAAGCAGGAAAGCTACTGTGGGTGGGGAGGTTTGGTGAGGGAAGGCATGGGACAAGTGGGAATAAGCAAAAACAATCAACTGAAGATATAAATGATGGAAAATTTTCAAATTTGATGAAAACTATGAATTCACAGATCCAAGAAGCTTAATGAATCTGAGAAGGATAAATAAAACCATACTAAGGAATCTCATCATCAAACTGTCTAAAAGCAGTGATAAAGATATAATCTTAAGAGTAGCCAGAGAGGAAAAAAGACAGAGTAATTCATAAATAGTGGAATAAAGATAAGAGTGAGGCTGTTGTCTTTGTCACAAACAGTCCAAATCAGAAAATAAGGGAACAGCATCTTTAAATACTTGACATACTGAATTCGGTTTAGAGAAAACAGCCTGTGTTCCAATCAGTCAGAGTAGAAAAACCTTGTAACACATAAGAAAGAAAAAAAGTACAAAGAGGATATTGGTAAACTGAAGATATTAGAGTATTAGGATCTATCCAGATGAAACACAGAAAAAGGACTGAAAAAGGACACTGCATCAGTCCGCTGTGATAGAACTTTGAGTGGATTAATATACACATCATTGGAGTCCCTGTTGTAGAAAGGGGAGAGGGATGATAGAAAAAATAATGGTTGAAATATTTTCCAAATTTGATGTAAGCTATATAGTCACACACCCAAGAACTCAATCAATCCTAAGCATAAACAAGGCATATCATAATCAAATTGCATAAACTAGCAATAAACAAAGACTTAAAAGCAGCCAGAGGGAAAAAAAGAGATTACACATAGAGTAAAAAAGATATGAATGACTATAAACTTATCAGAAAAATGACAGTGAAACAAAATTTAGAATTCCATAGCAAACAAAAATGTCTTTCAAAAGTGAAGGCAAAATAAGTCATTTTCAGACAAAAATTAGACAATTCAGTAAATTAAGAAACAAACCCAGAACACTAACAAATACGTCATTTGAATTTCAAATATTTTTTCCTTTTCTATATTGACTTTGGAATTTATGGCCTAGGATCACTAAGAAATTGGGAGAAAAGGACTATGAATCATTTTGGACATACAGTCTTACTTAGATTTAAGGTAAAATTGTGTTGTGTTGGGTCTTCTCTGATTTTGTTAGAGTGTAATTTTCATAAAAAAGGGAGGTTCCATGTCCCCTGCGCCACCCAGTGAAGGGTGGAGCTAAGCAGTGAGAAGAAGACTTGGAAGGAGACTTGGAGGAGGCATGTAGAGCAAAGACATGAGGAAGTCACACTTGTTTCTCAGCTTTGGACTTGTACCAGGGACTGGGGGAACACATTAGAATACATGTTGTCAAGACAAGTAGAGACACTTGGAAAAGACCTGGGTGAGAGGCAATGGGGAAGGTGAAAATGGAAGCTGTTACCTTGATTTGTGCTCTGATTTTGCTTCTTTCATCCCAAACTTGCCTGGCCCCTTCTGCCCCTTTCCTATGGTTCCCTGCCAGAAGGTGCCTTAGATTTCTGGCAAGATTTTGGGCCTTAACTCTGCTTTGGGCCAACCCTGTTTGGTGGGGCATTTACCCATAAGGGGATAGGTAACTTTGGGTGTTTTATTGAAAAACTATTATCCTCTTCTCTCTTTCTATGCACACTATCCTATTAAAAGTTCTTTTGCACTAAAAGAATGCTTTGTCTTTATGAGGTGAATGGGAGAACCCATTATAGCGTGCAGGTTTGAGGGTCCTGGGATGACCTTCATTCTACCTTCTAACAGTTTGACATACCAAAACAAAAAATCTGTGATAGAATCTTTGACGATATGGCTAATAAGTATAAATTCTTAATGTTCTCTACTTCAAACAACTTATTTTCATTTTGAAGGGGAAAAAAGGACTATTTTTTTCTAAATCATCTTTGTTTATCCTTTCCCTTTGGATACTTGCCCAAACTCTCCTTTACCCTAATGAAAATCATGAAAAATAAAATCTATTTATAGAATCAAGATATTCTGTTTTCATTCTCAAGGTTCATTAATAATGTCATTATATAATGTATTCTTTGAATCTTATGACATTTAACCAGAGACTACTACAGATTCCATAATTTCTGAGACCTACATTTTAAATTACCTTGAATATATTGGAAGTAGCCAATATTTTGTTTCATCGCCAAAAACTTGTCTCCAATTTTTACTGCATCCAAGAGAGAAACCATTTCCATCAGCTCCATATGAAAATGTGGGTGCACGGAATGATTCTGTCAAATAGATACATATTTTTTTAAACGTTAATCTACATTATAGAATAAAATTATAGAAGGGAAGGAAAAAACCAATGTTCTTGCTTTATATCTTTGACATCAAAAGTCGTAATTCACAATAATATATCTGAACAATTGAAAGATAAATTTCTAAAACTTTTTTGGAAAAAACCACCTGATTATTCATTGGCCTTATAAAACGAAAATGTCAAAATAATTAATATTAAGGAAAATCCACTTAAGTGTGTACAATGTATCTTCCTTTTTTAATAAAGCTATTCCAACTATAGCAACTTCACTCATTTATTATTTATTTACATCATATTGCATGTTTGGTATCACAGATAGCAAGTGCTATGACCTAGAGATGAAATTCCCACCACAGAATGCATAGTCTAAAAAAGTCTAACAAAATTATAATGTGGTAGATAAATGTGTATGTTGGAGATGGTATAGAGGAAGGTGAAAAATGGAGGAAGAGATACTTAGCTTTGAATAATGAGTACAGATAGGAAGGGAATGTGTTTAGAGAACACTATTTCAAGTATGCTTGTAAAGTGAAGGCTAGAAAAAGATATACGTTTCAAAAGAAAAGTTTTTAAAAATGTATACAAAAATAGAATGATTTCAGCATACTTTATAAATTAAGAGTAAGAAGAAATGGGGAGATTGGCTAGAAAAGGTCAATGTTACAGACAAAATAAAAACTGATGAAAAAGAATTCTAGAAGAAATGGGGCTTCTCTAGAAGAATTCTAAAGATTAACTTTATGTAATAAAGGAAAGCTTGTTCTCAGAAGTTAGAGGGAGAGTGACAGTAGTACAACTGGAAAAACTGTTGTGGGCAATAAGCTTACAAACCTGATTAGAAACACATGATAAAACTGCCACACAGAGTTGAAGTCTTAAGTGAGGTTAAGACTTCGAATCTCGAGTTGTAGCAATCTCTATGGGAGTGAGATTACCTTTATCAGCTTTTTAAAGCCCCAATGTACATAAAAATGGAGAGCTGGAATAAATAACCCAGGTCATGGGTTAGTAAGTGAATTATGGAAGAAAGTCTAGTTAAGGTCTGGTTACAGGTCTAAAATGAAAAAGGAGTAGAAATGAAACCATGAAAAAAAAAAAAAAAACCCACGTGGGAGAATACTGCTGAGGACAGATGATTCACTGACCTAAAAAGGAAGTACATGGAATATAAAAAAAGGAACACTGAGGGCCTCCCTGGTGGCACAACGGGTTAGGCGCAGCACTGTGAAACTATCCCAGAGTCACTGCAGCATGAGTTCAATACCCGGCCAGGGAGATTCCCACATGGCGCAGCAGACCTCTCCTGCCTCGCCTGCTGCTCCCCTCAGCAGTGTACTTCAGTCAATCTGCCTGTTCTGCTCCCTACTCTGTCTTTGGTGAATCCTCTCACCACCCCGCACCTCTGACCTACACCCCAGCTTGTATGTATAAATAAATAAATCTTTAAAAAAAAAAAAAGGCAGTGGGTATTCAAGTCTATGGAATAGGCTGGGGTCCTGCCATGGAGGGTGCTGCACACATACCAGGTGCATTGGGGCCTCTAACCTTATGGGGAGGGGCACCAGGTGTGAGTGGTTGGGCAGGAGCAGCCAAGCAGTGGCCACTGTTCAAGGACAAGTAGTGCAGCAGCAGGTCTCTCACTCTGATCTCCCTGCAAGGCCCCAATGCACAGCAGCAAGGAGATGGCCAGGATATTTAGTATCCCCAAAGCAGTGAGTGGAGACTGCTCTGCAGAGAAAGGAAAAGAGGCAGACTTGATTTTTCTGCCTGCAGCAGCCCTCACTCCCTACCAGGACTGAGACGGAGTCTTTGGGCCCCAGCTTCTTCTGTTGCCAAGTTCAACAAGGAGAAAAACAAACAAACAAAACTAAACCTACAGTGCCCAACCAGGGAAAAAACAATAAGGCAACAGGCACGCGTGGGGAACAAGGGACATCTGAACAAAAGACAGAAAAGATGAAAAAGAATATTAGTCCAGAGACATAAATAAAGGCTACAAAACTGAGGCCCTAACAGACTGAGATTTCAGAAGACTGATTTAAAAATTGCTAAATGAGGTACTGGAGGCACAAACATAGAAAGGCACATGCATAACCTTAGAAATGGGATCTAGGAACAAAAATAATTCTTCACTAAAATGACTAAAGATAATAAAAGTACACAAAAAGAGATGCTAAATGAATGAGAATAAATACGGAAAGCTTATCAAATAAACTGGCGGAAGAAAGAATACTGGAAATTGAAAACACAGATGTATTACTGATTCAAGTGGAAGGAGAGAGAGAAATAAGATAGGAAAATGAAGAAACTCTACAAGAATGCCATACACAGAATAGAAAACAAGGATTAACGGATATTCAAGAAGGTAAAGAGCAAGTAGTCAAATAAATCACAGCTAAGAACTTCCCAAACCTAAGGAAAGAAATAAGCAATGAATAAACATGTCCAGGAAGAAGAACACACACATTTGAAATGCAAAATGATCTTCATCAAGACAAATCACTGTTAAATTATCAAAAGCTAACGAAAAGAAAATTAAAGGCTGCTAGAGAAAAAAAGAATTAACATACAAAGGCACCTTAATCAGGCTCTCTTCAGATACTCTTTAGGCTAGAAGAGAGTATAAAGATGCATTTAGAACCCTTTTTAAAAGACAAAACCTGTGAGGCAAGAATACTCTATTCTGTGAAATTATCACTCAAATATAATGGTGAAATAAAGGCTTCCCAGACAGACAAAGCTAATGGAGATCACCACCACCAGGCCTGCCCTACTAGAAAAATGGAAATGAGTTCTTCTATAAGATAAGAAAAAAAACGGCCTCCTTGGTGGCGTGGCGGTTGAGCGCTGCGCTGTGGAACTGTCCGCAGCACGCGATGCGAGTTCGATGCCCAGCCAGGGAAAATCCCACAAGGTGCGGCAGACCTCTCCTGCCTTGCCCACTGCTCCCCTCAGCAGTGTATTTCTGATCTGTCTGTTCTGCTGAACCCTCTCGCCGCCCCACGCCTCTGGCCTGTACCCCAGCTTGTATGTATAAATAAATAAGCCTTTAAAAAAAAAAAAAAGAGAAAAAAAAAAAAAAAACCTCGAGCAAGGTAGTAATAGTAATACACAATCAGAAGTATAAACAAAAATAACATGAGACAACAAAGCACTAAAGGGGAGGAAAGGGGAGGAAGAAAAGGTCACAGCCTGTATAATTAGATGATGATGAGTATGATGTGGGAACAAAAACAAAAACACAGGCCAAAAAATAGAACAGGGAACCCAGAAATAAACCCACATAACTATGGAAAGTTAATCTTTGACAAAGTAGCCATGACCATATAATGAAGAAAGGAAACTCCCTTTTTTTTTTTGTTAAAATGAACAGCCATATGCAAAAAATTGAAACTAGATCCTTAACTCTGTACATGAAAATAAATTCAAAATGGATTAAAAGACTTGAAACTACAAAATATTTAGAGAAAACATAGGTGATACTCTCCTGGACATCAACCATAGATCTGTATTTGGGGATGCAACTCCAATGGCAAGGGAAACAAAAGCAAACAAACAAAAGGGATTATATTAACTAAAAAGGTTTTGTACTGCAAAACAAACAAACAAGCAAACAGACACACTAATAATTCTGAAAGGCAACTTACAGACTGGAAGAAGATATCTACATATCATTTGTCTTACAAGGGGTTAATTTCCAAACTTTACAAAGAACAACAACAAAAAACAAACATCCTAAAATAAGCAAAAGACTTAGGTAAACAGACACTTCTCCAAATAGGATAGCTATCAACAGATGGTCCAGAGACATACGAAAAAATGCTCTAAATCATTTATTATAAGGGAAACACAAATGAAAACTTTAATGAGATATAACTCCACCCATGTCAGAAAGGCTTATACAAAAAAAAGAATGGAAACAACAGATGATGGCAAGGATATGGAGAAAAAACACTTATTTACTGCTGGTGGGAATATAATTTGACAAAACCTCCATGGAAAATGGTATGGATATTCCTTTAAAAAAAAGGAAATACCATATGATCCAGCAATACCAAGCTAGGTATTTACTCAACATGAAAAGATTAACGCACTCCTATATTCATAACAGCATTATTCATAATAGTCAAGTCATGGAACCAACCTAAGTGGCTAACAACAGCCAACTGCATGAAGAAATTATGGAATATACCCTTAACAGAATACTACTCGGCTATTGAAAAAGATGAAATACTGTCTTTGGGACAAAATGTATAAATCCTGAAATAATGATTCCAAATGAAATAAGTCAGAGAGTGAAAGACAGTTAACAGATGGTTTCACTCATCTGTGGAATGTAAGTAACCAAAGAAACTGACAAAGCACAGTCAATATAATTCTTAGATCCTATGAAAAACATACTGAGTACAAGAGGCAATAGAAGGGAGGGGAAGAGAGACAGAAGAGGGAAGGGGATAGACTATCAGCACTGGAGTTTTGGTGCAAAGTGAGTGAAGCATGTAACATGGAAGTGTGAAGCTGTACTCCCCAAATTATATAATAATGTGACAAAATAAAAAAAAATTTAAATTGCTTGGGTGAATTTAAAAAATAAAACAACAAATTTCTAATGTTAAATTAAAAATGAGCAAGAAAAGGAAATAAATTCTTATATTAGTGATACAATACATAAGTTTACTGTCAAAAGATACAAAGATGGAAAAGTTTAACCATGTCAAAAGATGATTGCTTAACCTCAATCATGGAATTTGCACCAATCAGCTGTGTAATCAATGTGGGGAAAAAGTAAAGAACATGTCTTAACTAAATGATAAGTTATAATTAAGGATTAAAACATATTTTTGTGATCTGGGAATGAACAGCCTTATAACTTGTAAACCTACTATCTTTCATAGATTGAGTTTCAAAAAATACTGACTACAAGTAAATCTTTTATTTTTTTGATTTATAGAATTTAGTCAGAGCGCTTTTATATATAATGTACTATTTGAAACATATAAAAGTTAATCTCACTTCCTCAGCCTTCAAAATAATGAACCTCTGTTTTTTATACCCATGTGCCTATCCTGTTATAGCTAATTTTAGTACAGACTTATTTTACACTTCTGTATGATGATTACTGTTTGCTAGATTTCTTATTCATGGTAATTGTCCTAAATAATTGTTTATTCTAACCTTCTTACCTATTGTTGTTCTATTTTTCCCAACTAGCCAGCAGTGGTAGCTGAAAAGTGACAGGACGCTGATGAAGAACATGGTAGACACAAAGAAAAGAAAAAGTACATGGAATTTTGCACGTGTATCTGCGAGTTCATTCTGAGGAAAGAAAAAAGAAGAGTAAATTTTGAGGACTACCTCTGAAATATACTCTTATTATTTGGTTCTTCCTAAAGATTGCTGAATCCAAAAAAAAAAAAAAAAAAAGGGCAGATATGAAAAGGAAAATAGATTACATATCCAAAAGCAACATCTCCAAAAGCAGAGAACAGGTAATACCAAGGGAGCTTGCTTACATAAAAGGTCAGAAAACCATTTCAAAGAGGACTTTTAAACATTTAACATTTTTAGTAATACTTTCATTAATATAAGATGAATTTTCATTCAGAATTTTTCTTTTGCACTTTATGCAGATACGTGTTCTCGAAATGCAGGCTATATTAGGGTCTCTCCATCTATGCTAAAATATTTAACTATATATGCTGTTAACTGTGATAAATTTGTGTACTGCTCTCTGTTTTTGAAACACCATTACAAATATGCCCATGCTCTCAGCTGCTTCAATTCTCACCTTTTTCTTATCCTTGGTCCATTTACAGAGCCTTTTTAGGTAATTAGCAATTTTTTTTCAAATTTACCAAAAGGAATTAGTAGCTGAAAAGAGTTTGTCACCCATTCTTATGGCAATTATTCACTTTAATAGAAGTCAACCTAGGAGATAGTAGTATATTTTACTAGGAGGTGGAATAAACTTTTAAGTGTTAGCACTTAAGATAAAACTGTAGGAGGCAAATCACTATGCCAACAGAACATGAGGTTGTCCAGCTTGATTTGTTTATAAGCTAAAAGGAAGGTTCTTAGCATTAGATTATTCTAACATTCATCTTTTTCTCTTCTCTCCCAGAATGATAATACCCTTTAAATATAAGTGGTTCTTCTATCTCTTCATCTTGTAATGCTAATGAGTATTATATTCACAATAAATGTCATAAAAGAATGATGAGAATGTCATGGCAATAATATATTTTACCTTTGGACAAATCTCTGTAGATTTCCTGCGGCAAAGCTTGTACAAATAGAGACAATGTATTAAGAAACGATTTTTATACAAAATTATATTTTGTATATTTTGTATATATATGTATAAAACACTAGCTTTATAAATCTTTTTATGTTTTGAGGGGAACCTAGGATGTTGCTCTCTAAAGGTCATTGAAAATATTTTCTCAAAAAACACCAAAAGAAAAATAAGACAAGCATATTTCAGGTAGATTTTAAACACATATTTCCACTCAGCTTTTCAAACAGAGATTTAAGACCAAAATTAAGTATTTTTAGCAAACAGCTTTAAGAAGAAATTTCTGCTTAGCAGTTCCTAGAAGCTAGATCTGTAATAAAAGTATAAACAAAAGAATAAAAATGATTTGCTACTGCAACAACCTTCTAGGAGGTATTGTCACTATCCCTTCTCTGGTCTACAATCATGTATTAACATGATTAACGTTTGGAGAAATGTGTCTTTAGAGGATTTTATCTGTAAATGATATAACATGGGCTTATAGAAAACTAGATGGCATAGTCTACAATACAGACGTACAGTAGGTACAAATGGTACAGTCTATCAGGATGACTGATGACCATCATATGTCTTGACTGAAATATTAAGAGACTCATGACTGTAGTTCAGCTCAGCAGTCAGAGGGATCCTTTACAATGAGAACATGCACTCCTCTGTCACAACACACTCTAAGGCTTTTATCATTTGGGTCCACCTACTGTGCTCCCCATTAGTCTCATTCTATTCAGCCACACTAGCCTCCTTATTGTTACTCAAACAAAGCAGGGAGGGACACTCCTACTTTTGACTCTTTGCACTAAAGTTTAGATGTTTACTCTGCCTGAAATATTCTTCTTTCAGATAGCCACACACTCTCTTCATGTCTATTTAAATCTTCCCTTCCCACTGAGTTCTATCTTGAACACTCTTTTAAAAAGAATGAGGTGCAATTTACATACAATATTAATTTCAGGTGTACACCATCATGACTCAATATATGTATTGTAAAATGATCACAAATCTAGTTGCCATCCATCAAAACACATACACATAGCTACAAATTCTTTTTTGTGCTGAGAGACCTTTTAAGATTTACTCACAGTGACTTTCACATATACTTACTAACCGCAGTCACCATGCTGTATGTTACATCCCAGGACTTATTTTGACAACTTTCACTTACTTGCCTGTGCCCCACCCCCTGCCTCTAACAACTACCAATCTGTAAGTTTTATTTATTTTATACTCCACATACATGAGATCTTGTGGTATCTTTCTGTTTGACTTATTTCACACTCAAGGTCCATTAATGTTATAAATGGCAGAATTTCCTTCTTTTCTAATGACTGAACAATATTCCACAATGCTCTATATCCATTCATCTATTGATTGATGGCCATTGAGGTTGTTTCCATATCTAAGTTATTAAAAATAATGCAGTACTGTGTGTACATAGTTAAGAGTAGAATTGCTGAGCTATATTATATGGCAGATCCATTTTTAGTCTTTTAAAAAACCTCCATACAGCTTTTCATACTGGCTGGACCAGTCTATATTCCAATCAACAATGTAACCCTCATCATCTGGTCCTTTGATCTCTCATGATTTTGATTTGCATTTCCCTGATGCATTATTCATGCCTGTTCAGGATGAACATTTTTTCAATTGCTTATTCTCTGATTGGGTTGTTTTAATTTTGTTGAGTTGTATGAGTTCTTTGTAGATATTTGGTATATTTGTTGGATATATGGTGTGCCTATATTTTCTCCCATTTGGGGGGGGGCGTCCCGTCTTTTTCACTGTGTAAAGCTTGATGTAGTCCCAGCTGTTTACATTTGTTTATCTCTAAAGTTTATGTCATAGAGAATTTTGCCTATATTTTCTTTAATATATCTTATTATTTTAGGTCTTACATCCTTGTCTTTTATCCATTTTGAGTTGTTTTTGGTGTATGGTGTGAGATAGTGGTATAGTTTCACTTTTGCGCTTGGCCAGTACAATTTTCCTAGTATCATTTATTGAAGAGCTTTCCTTAGGTGTGTATTCTTCAATCCTTTGTCATGAATTAGTTGCCCATATATGTCTGGGTTTATTTCTGGGCTCTCAATTTTATCCCATTGGTCTGTGTTTTTGTACTAGAACCAGACTGTTTAAATTATGATGGCTTTATAGTACAGTTTGAAGTCTAGAAGTGTAATACCACCATTTCCCCCTTTTTTGGTCAGGATACCTTTGGCTACTTGAGGTCTTTTGTGGTTCCACATGAATTTCAGTAATGTTTGTTCCATTTCTTTGAAGAATGCCATTGGAATTGTCATTGAAGGTTGTTTCCATATCTTAGTTTTGGTTTTATTGATCTTTTAGACTTGTCTTTTTTATTTCTATTTATTTATGTTCCTTGAAATGAGAAACTTGGTTGTTTATTTGGCCTCTTTCTTATCTTTATATCAACCTGTATTGTGATATGCTTCCCTTTTAGTAGTGCTTCTGCTGTGTCCAGTAAGTTTTGGAAGACTGTATTTTCATTATTAATTGTCTCAAGGTATTTTTTTTTTCTTTCTTTGATCCAGTGGTCTATTAGTAGAGTGTTGTTCAGTATCCACACTTTAGAGGATTTTCCTGCTTTCTTTTTGAAGTTGATTTCTACTTTGATACCTTATGGTCAGAGAATATTTAGTATGATTTCAATCTTTGTGAATTTGTTGATGCTTATATTATGAACCAATATGTGATCAATCCTGGAGATTTTCAGAGCAATACCTATTCTACAAAAATACTTTTTAACACAATAATCTATTCCTTCAAAAAAACAGACTTAAAGGTGAAAACAAAAGCAGTAAAAGTGCCAGAAGAAAACCCTGTAAAAATCCATAGTGAATAGATGAAAAGCCAGGAATAATAAAAAGTAAATGCTTTTAAATAAAAAATCAGAAATCATAAAAGTATTGCTTTAAAAACATAAAACTCTAATTTGATAAAAAGAAAACAGGTTTATAAGGTATAAATGTGTGAAAAAACATTTACAACTCATGACAGAAAAAGGGTTATTCACAGAGAGAGACACAGATCAGTAATGACCTGGGGAGTAAATTTCACTTTTAATACTGTAAAACTGCATTAAGTCTCACCAACTTAAATAAAAGCAATTAGTTCCCTAAAACTGATTTATTGTTAATGTATGGCTGAAAATAGTTTGCATCATTAAAAAAGATTTCACTATTTCATGTCTTATTTTTTATTTACAAATAAATAGATATTATGAAGGTTAACCATAACCCCACCTACCCTCTGATGATCCATATACTTTGATGAGTAAAATTGAAGCTTATGTATGTGTGATAAAGAATGAAGTAATTCTTTATGAATACAGTATCTGAAAAAGTCTTAATATATGTTTAAGATAGAAAAAAGACTTACCGTCCAAAATTTTATAAAGTACTGTAAAACTGTTGCAGCCACAAAAAGGCAATATAATAGGGAATATAATAAAAACAGCAGGAAGAATTTGTAATTAGAAAATCCTACACAGTTATTCACCCTAGAAGAATAAAGAAAGTCACATTGTGAAAATAAGATAAATTACAAACTCACAGAAACAAAAACTGAATAGTGTTTGCTAGGGGTTGGGAGGGAGGTAAAAATGGCTAATTATTTTTTAATGGGCATATTTCGTAAAATAAAAAAGTTCTTAAGGTTGGTCGCACAACAATGTGAATATAACACTACAGAAGTGGTGAAGATGGTAGATTTGTGTATTTTTTAAACCATAATAATAATAAAAAATAAGCGCAAAAAATCATTATTACTTGGAAATTAGTCATTGTGAAGGAGAGAACAGTGTCTTAATTGTGGATATATGTTTTTAAGCAACTCTATAAGAAATCTAGAATTTTTTTTAAAGATTTATCTATTTATTTTTGCACAGAAGAACTGGGGTGAGGGGGGTGAGAGGATTTACCAGAGACAGAGTAGGGAGCAGAGCAGAAAGACTGACTGTAATACACTGCTAAGGAGAGCAGCAGGAGAGACAGGAGCAGTCTGCTGTGTCATATGTGGGTTAGCTCCCTGGCCGGGGATTAAATTCAGCCTGTAGCAGTGATAGTGCTAAGACTTTCCCCCTAAGTCACCAGGGAGGACCGTAGTCTGGAATTTTAATGTTAATTCTAAATAAATAATTATTTGGGTTAATAAAATTATGTTTTAAAAATAAAACAATATAAGCATGTACCCACACATGTATGAATCCATGTATAATGCATATTCATAAATACATTTAAAGCCAGATCAATCTTAGTATTTAATGATGAGTAATTAAATTGAACTTCCAAATTTAGAAGACTAAGGTAAATCACTGTAAATTCTCTCCTCTTATCTCTTCACCCGATGTATGATTTCCTCTATTTTTTATACATACCAAGGACAGTGATGATCCATCTTAAGAATACATCTAAGAAACAAATAAGCATAAGAAAATCCATGTGAAAAATTCCCTTAATTCTGAGAATTTTCTTTTTTAGAGTTGGAATTTTCCCTTTACAAATATGTCTTAGGAAAATAACCCAGTAAACATTACAGAAAATTTCTGATATTCCCACAAGTATTTTCTTAAGAAAGGGATAATGATTTTAAACTGAGAATTCACTTGAACATAGCCAGTTGCCTTAAGATACATTTTAATATTCAGATATGATGCATATGGCACTTGGTATATTAGATAGGTCTAGTTTACAAATCAGCTAAGCAATAAAATGAAATATAGACAATTCCTTTATTATTTTAAACATGGTCAAGTCATAAAAATAAAACCTTAGCAGCAAGTCTGTTAAAGTATTAACACTAATGGTCATTCTTCACGTATTTTATAAAATTTTATAAGATTTCACATATTTTATAAAATGTACAAGATTATCTCATGGATAATCACTACTGTACTTTTATAATCAGAAAAAAAAAAAACACATCAAAATATGCCTCCCCATTAGTGGATATGTAATCTATACTTCTGTAAAGCTAGACCACAGATCATCTCAAGTAATATAACAAATGAGTAACTAGTACCCAGAAGGTTCAATAGCTTATCTAACTAAGGTTCAGGACTAGTTGAAATTTCCAAACTAAGGATATTTCCTTCAACACATTACTTTCTCACAAGGACAAGAAATTAAATCTTTCAAAGTTTTCTGAGACAATGTAACAGATGGAAACTGGAAACAGTATTTTTGTGGTTTCTTAGGTTTTAGTACCAACATTAGTAAAAAAAACACAAAATAACTGTCATTATGGCCTTTTTAACCATGGAAATAAAGTTATCTTTTCCAAGGGAGCTGCTACTTACTTGCTTACCAATATTGTACTAAGCATAAGCATGTAAGTATATTGAAAGAAAATTCTATCAACTGGATCGGAATTATTACCAAAATTACTTCCAAGTATATTCTAGCTTATATTCATATTTTTGTTTGCCCTGCATACATAGCAAGTAATGGGAGAAGATGACATGTTTTTGCTACGTATGAAGCATATAAAATGTTCCTTCCCCTTATCATTCTCCTGTCACCAACCTCCAGTGCTGGAGCTAAATGAAAGCAAGAGTAACCACTTACATGTCACATGCTGAGCAGTGATGCGCACGGTCAGGTTTAATCAACTGACATCTTTCACAATATCTGATGGCTATATTTAAGAATTAAAAGAAAGTTGTTAAAGAGTGTACAAATTTAGCTTAACTATAAAATTTGCTTTCATTTCTTTTATAAACAACAGTGGAAAATTAACAAGATAATTTTAAAATGAATTTATCTGAACATTAAGGCATGCTATAGGATTTTGTTTTTGAAATTCTAAAAAATATCTTTAAGAAACAAAAACCGTACAACTCCTGTCTGGATAAATAGCAAAATGGAGAACTTCTTCCTACTATTAATATATTTTAATATATCCTTCTGTTGACCAATTTATATGTTCATTCTTTCAAAACATAATGAGCACCTACTGGGCACCAGATATTGTTCTAGGCATAAATCCCTGACCTCACACAACTTAAGTCCTATCAGAAACAAATGGGGAGTAATAAGCAAGTTAACAAAATAAATAGTATATATATTAGTGACAGTTATTAAGAAAAATAAAGCATGAAAGGAGAATTAGGGTATTGTAATTTCAGAGATATTTGAGAAAACTGAAATCAAAAGAGGAGAGTGAGTCACACAGATATCTAGGAAAAAAAGGATCCTAAGCAGAAAGAACAGGCCTTGGGGCAGGAGTGTCAATGAGTTTGTTCAAGGAATAGCAAAGGGCTCTGTGTGCATAGAGCAGAGTAAAAAGCAGTAAAAAGAGTAAAAGAAGTAAAAAAGAGTAAAAAGAAGGCAGAGAGAAACAGGAAGTTAATTTAAGGAAAGCTTATTTTCCCAAGCATTCTGATTAAAAAGAAGTAAAGAGCAAATCCACTGGAATAAGGGTGCAATCACAATCTGAGATTTTGGTTTTTGAAGTTAAATAAGTGAAAAAACAGATCTTGAGATTCATGAGAGAAACACCCCAAGATTTAATAAATCAATATTCTTTAAAACCAGCATTTTAGATAACGAAATAGAATAAAATTAAAGTGAAATACTAATCTTTCTCCACATGATGAACTTCCAAAGCAAACAAAAGCAGTGTCTTAGCAACAAGACAACTTACTATTTTTCACAAATAGCTGATACTTTTATAGAGTCAGAGCAGTTAACTGGTAAATAGTCCATCTATTGTAAGTGTAGTGGGCTTCTTTTGGGGTTATCTGCCTGATGTGTAAGTTACTTACTCTTTTCTCTGGGAAATGATTTCAGACCACCTCTCCCTTTTTACCATGAGATTCCAGTCCATCTTTTTTTTTTTTTTTAAGATTTTATTGATTTATTTTTGTGTAGACAAACTAGGTGTAGGCCAGAGGTGCAGGAGATGAGAGGATCTACCAGAGACAGAGTGGAGAACAGAACAGGCAGATTTACTGAAATACACTGCTAAGGGGAGCAGTGGGTGAGATAGGAGAGGTCTGCTGTGTCATATGTGGGTCAGCTCCCTGGTGTGGGATCAAACTCAGGCCATCAAGGTGATGGCACTGAGACTTTAAACCCTGAGGCCACCAGGAAGGACCCATCCATCTCTTCTAGTTCACATTCCCTCCCTTATTAATTAAGCATTAATACAGAGATAGTGAATTATATCTCTATGTTGCTAGAACTTCGTTAACTAGTTAACAGGAGATAGCTATTTTTTTGCCTTGTGGATTGGATAAGAAATGAAAGATCTTTTGTCAGGAGACAGTGTCAAAAATGAAACACGCATAGGAATAAGCAGAAAGAGCTGTAGAGTTCTGGCTTTCTAATTTTCGTTTTAATTCTTTCTAGCAGTCCTGCCTTAGCTTAGTGGAAATACTCATCAACAATTCCTTATACCACGCCATATTTTTTAGTATTTTTTTTTTTGGGGGGGAAGCATAAAAGGTTTAAATAATTATTACTTGATGTTGTAAGTCCTAACAAACACAGTAATAGCATAGAAGATAGGCTTAAATAAGAACTTAAAAATGGACCAACCATGATGTTTACAATTTTTGTGGAAGGAAATTTGGTGGTATCTATTAAAATCTATGTTCCTTGAGCCGGGATTTCTACTTCTGGGAAATTTAATCTGTAGACATGTTCACTACGGCATTGTTTTAAATGACGAAACATTAGGAATAAACTGAATTGTGAAGATGGTTAAGCATTTCATGATTTATTCACATGTTGGACTTACTGTTTTTAAAATGGAAGAATGCAAATACATTAAAAGGAAAAATACTGTAGAAAAGTTTGAAGATTTAGTGTGTTTCATATCTCTAAGGGGAAAGAGAATGTATACAGTTTTCTCTTTACACAGCTCAGTAACATGCATCCATTTCCAGATATGAATTAGCATATATAAGAAAGCCACCAAGTGTTAATTTGAAGCAATACAAGAAGTTACACCTGCTAGAAAGCACTATCCAGGTATCCAAATTTGTATTGTTTAAAATCTATCCAAGAAGATTGCTGTGTTAATTAATTGTCTAAGTTTTGCAATACTCTGCTTGTATAAAAAATTTTGCAAGGATATACAAGACAGGGTGGGACCTTCTGGGGAATAGTGCCAGGATTAGCTACGTAGGCTCATTCTTAAAAACTGTTTCTTGTGTTTTTTTGCTTTTTTTTTTTAATAATGGGCATGTATTACTTACACAATTTTACAAAAATCTCTCTAAGATGAAGGGAACTTATTCAAATATCCACTTAGTAAATAAGTTAACTTATCGAGGGCCTTCTATACTATCTCGCCTGGGCTGGTCACTAGGAAGATAAAATTATACAATGTAGGAAAAGAGTGATAAAGGATGGTCAAGATTTCCTAGGAAATCTCTTTATTTTATAGATTAAACAGACAGTGAAAGTATTTTCCCCAAGGTTATAAAGCTAACTGAATGGTAAGATCAGGAAGGATCAGAACTTACATTATCTTGTTTTCCTTTCCCTCTACACTTCCTACAATCAAAATTCTGACATTGTTTGAGATGAGATTAAACCAAATAGACCTTTTTAATAAGACTTTTAAGGAGCTTTGATGACTGAGTAGATAGAACTGAAGTAAACGTAGCAATCAAAGAAAACTTCAGTTTCTAATCTTGGGTGGTGAGAATGATTTTGCCATTTACAGAAATAAGCTCAGTTGAGGGGGAAGGGGATGGCCTAGCATAGGGTGTTTTTCATTCATTTATTCAGCAAATATTTATTTATTTTTTTTTTATTTTTTTTTTTCAAAAAAAAATTTTGTCCATATATGCGTGGCTTTATTTCTGGGTTTTCTATTGTATTCCATTGGTCTGTGACTCTGTTTTTGTTCCAGAGAGTACATATACCTTTTTGCAATTTGGTTTTCATACTCAATATGCCATGAAAGTTCCCCCAAGACACCTACCTCTATTCTTTCTATTCTTACAGCTGTATATGGTCTTGACGTGTCATAGTTTAATCAGCCATACCGCTATTAAATTAATGGCCATTACCTTTGTTTCTTTTTTTTTAATGTATTTTTATTGTTTTTAATGTCTTTTACATTTTGTATTCCCCTTGGGTAGCCCACCACCAATTCACCCGTGATCCATCTCCATGGTCCCTTGTGTTCTTTTCTATTCCATTTTGTGCCCTTATCCTCCCCTCCCCCCGCCTCCCTCCCCACCTGCTGAGTGTCTCTCTCCTATTTGGTTTCCTTATAGTCCTGTTATAAGTGAAACCATAGGATATTTTTCTTTTTCTTTCTGGCTTATTTCACTGAGTATGATCCCCTCTAATTCCATCCATGTCACTGCAAATTGCATGTGTTTATCTTCTTTGAATGTTATTCAGCAAATATTTAGAGAGCTTCCTTTATGTGACAAATTCTGCTTGTTCTTGAGAACATTAAGATATAAAGGTGATTAAGACAGATATGCCTGTTTCCATGGAATTAGGTTTTAAATGAATAAATCCGGGTTTTTTGAGTTTGAAGGTTCGGTTAGTAGGTCATTCAAGTACAGTCATCCTTTGAAGCTGGAAATACAGGCATGGAGTTTCAGTGAGAGTTAGTGATGCTGAGCTGAAAGGCCATGCCAAGATGAGTTACAAAGTCTTGATGACAACTACTGAGCTTTTGGGGGAGAGATCTGCAGCTTCTTTTTTTCTAAAACAACAGGAATGTTGCCGCAGCCCTGAGTGCAGCCAGATTGTAGGTCATATATACAATCCTGTGTGTAGCTGCAATTCCATCCCTTAGCTTCACAGAAAAGCAATGCAAGTGAGTACTAGCGTGACAATATCCTTGAATTTATTCTAATTAATATTAAGAAAAGGTAACTCATTTTTGGAAACAAATTACTTAAAACACTGTAAGTATTGATCACAATACTACAGTATCATAATTCCATGATTTTAAAACCGCTAAAGGAACAGTATGGAAAGAATTGGGAGCAAAGCACCCTTGTGAAGTTGAGATTTAGAATTTTAAAGAAAGAATAATTTTTTAAAATAAACTATTCAAGGATGCAAAAACATCATCAGAATTGACAAGTACAAACAGGAAAGTTTTTAAGAATGAAAATGACAAAAAGTCACTGACACTGGTTAGGGAGAATGGAAGCCTACTATCTGGTATTAGCTGGGAAGAAGAGAATTTATAATCCTAAGGAAAAGAAACAAGAATGGTTGTTAGAACAGCATCAGAACCAATTTTTTATTTTTGTTTTTAAGAGGAAATATATTTTGAAGTATACCTGGAAACAGAGGGAAAAAGTTGTTTGGAATTTAAGTGGAGAAGCAAGGTTTTTAAGAGAAGCTGGGGTCGAAGAAAAGGTCAGCAATCTCTAAACAAAAGAAAGGATAAGAATGCATACAGCAAGAGGAAAGAGATGTAATAAGGAAAAGTCAGAGATTGTAAAGAGGCACTAGCAACACATACCCCGAAGCAGCATGGACTGCTATCAGTTAGATTCTGTTTTACTTCTCACTAAGTTGTGACCTAACTTACTTTCTATAAGTTTCATTTTTCTCTTCTGTAAATGCAAATACCAAGTGTTAAAGACTATTATACAAATTAAAAATATATTTTCTGGCTATAACAGATCCTCAATAAAGCAGTTACTCTCATTATGATGATTCTGTTATCTCTGATGACACATAAAGTCAGATCCTATGATGGGAAAAAATAGCGGGAAGGAGAGCCATTATAGAGAATACCCAGGAAGAGATTCATTTAACAAATATCTACTGAATGACTATTTGGTGAGACATGGTGTTAAGGATCAAGGGAGAAATTTCTGACAGAAGGTGCTGAGGAGGTGAGATGAATACAAATAACTACAAAGCAGTGAGTAATTCTGTGATCTCTAAGGTGTGAATTTGAGAAGTTCAGAGCAGATTTGAAAGATTACTCTTGTTAAATTAAATGGAAATGGGTTGAAGTGAGGTGAATATTGAATTAAAACTTTAATGTGTATTTAAAGAGGAGACGGCAATTATTCTAAATAGAGGAAAAGACACACACACACACACACACACACAAAATGTGAAGGAGGACAGGATGTTTTAGCACAGAGCTGACATAAGGAAAGAGTTGTGACAAAGCTAGAGAAACACTGGCTGGATCTAGATAGTGGAGGGGAGAAGGTTTAGAAGGGCTCATTCTGTTTCCTGAACACATAATGATGTGTTTGTATGGCTCAAAAGAACACAAAAAAGAATTCATCACTGTTGCCCAGTTGTTGCCAAGCTCACTGTTCATCTCTGTGAAGGCAGCTCCATTGTGCTTACCAATCTCTGGTCAATAAAGTTCCTTTTTATGACATGTATTTCTGTAATTTTGTTTTTTAAAAATTTAATGGGTGTTAGTTCTATAATAAGAAAAATGAATGACTACCACCTTCCCTAACCACACAAAATTTTGAATTCTAAGCAATACAAATGTAGTACAAGATGGTGCTCAAAGTAGGTACTATGTTGTAGTCAGAGATAAAGTATGAGAACCCCAGGCCTTGCTACTTGGAAACTTTGGGGACCTGGTTATAGCTCATTATCTCTGAAATGGAGATGAGGCAAACACTTATCTCAGAGTTGTTCTAAATTAAACCATCACCAGTAAGTGCTTAGCATAATTCAACAGATGAAGGGTATTATTCAGATTAGAGAAAAACCATAATAATAACAGGAGGTAGCAAAGCTTTACATGTAAAGATTTTATATCAGTGGCTCCTACCTCTTTGGGACACATGTATTACTTTGAAAATTAGATCATTTTGCTATGAATACGCTATTTCAAAAATTACCTGTACCCAAAATTTTGTGTATAATCTCAGGGGTTCAAAATTCTCTGAAATCTTGGACTTTGGGTTAAAACATCTAATCTATACAATTAACAGAACTATTAATGATTATTGCAAACCAGACTTTTTGTAATTGAATATAAAAAAGATTACTTAAAATTAACTATCATTTATTTAAATTTTATTATTATATAGTGAGACCTACCTATACTAAGTATGTATCTCATTCTAATTAAATACTGCCACGGACCCAGACATGTAGATATTATTAAACTCATTGTAAAGTGAGGAAAGGAGGGACTAGAATTCTCATTGCATTAGTAACGTAAAACCTTAGATTTGACCTGGAATTTACTTTTTTATTCTATATGGTAATAGATTAGTTATGCAAAAGGACAGTATTAAATGCAAAAAAAAATGAAGCTGGTCAAACATCCCTCCTAAAATCTTGTACAACCTTTAAATTTTCTAAGTCAAAATCTGTGTATAACTACACAAAGGTGGAGCTCCTGTTACCTGCCACTAGGGCTGACATGCATAGTGTGTTCTGGAGCCAAAGAACCTAGACTTAAATCCTAATTTTTTCAGATATTATCTGTATGATGTTGAACAAATTATTTGATTGCTCCAGGTCTGTTTCTTCATCTATATAATGGAGACAACAGTATCTATCTTAGATGGCTATTGTAATGCTTAAGTGAGTTCATATGTTTAAAAAACTTAGAATAATTGTTAACTGCTACTACAATCTCATATTTAAATTAATTAATGAGTTGTATAATACATAATATAAGTTTCCTGTATTTAAATGACAGTTTGGCCAATCATAGATTTATCCCTATCCCTGTGATTTATCCACAGAGAAAGATATTGCTGTTGCAGTCACATAACTCAAAGGACAGTAGGCATACCAATAGTTTTGGAACTAGACAAACTTGAGTTCAAATGCTCTCTGAATATTAGCTTTATAACCTCGAACAAGTTTCCTCCCCTGTATATCTCCCTATCCCAAATTAGTACATTATTGATTTTTAAAAATTACCTCGAGGTGACAATATTCAAATTCAAAGAATTTCCAAAGGATGGTTTGCTATGAATAATAACTGAGATTTTTAGCTATGAAGGTTGAATTAGGAAAAAAGTATGCAGAGACTCATATTAAAGTAAGCCCTTTAAAAGAAATCTATCAATACATAATGTATTATCTGTATTTGCGGTATCACAGAAAATATAGAAAACAGGAAAATTTTGCTTCTACAGCCATTATTTATGGAAATTACAATATCCACTTAATCAAACTGTGCATATATATCTTGGAAGAAATGACCATATTCTAAAAATTCCTTGGGAAATGCAAGATTTTCCTTACTCCTTGAAGCCGATGAAGTATAGATAGGTAAGTCTCTTGCTGCTCTTCTCAAAATTTCTTGTTGTCTTTCTTGGCTGAATTCCTTTTCATAACGTTCCTTTTCAGAATTTGACAAGTAGAACTATAAAAGGAGAAACAACCTTTAATTCCTTTTTAATCCTACAATTATTATCACATTCAGAAAAACAAAGTTTTATCCAGAACATTATTGCATTCTATGAATGCAAAATTTGCCTTCAAATTTAAGAAGCTAAATCAAGTACATTTCAACAAAACTACATACCTTTGACAGGTTAAAGGAGACTTGCCTTCCATACTAACAATGGTAAAGAACATGAATGAAATATTTTTGTATCTTTGTTACAGAGAAAATTAAATTCCTCCACTACGGGGTTTAACACTTATTTTCTATTAGCAAAAACTTTAGTGTTTGACAGTTAGTGTCAAGAAATTTTTAATTTTTGGAAGGCTAACCAAAGATACACTTGATTTGAATAACTGCCTAAGTCACAGGCATGGAATTCCTACTATTTTCTGGGCAAATGTCAGAATGAGGTGAACAAATTATTCTTTATTACTTTGTTTTAGCATTTAAAAAGTTAACCAGTGGGAATACTTTCTCCAGAACTATTAAGGATTGGCAAGGTATTTAATGGTCACCTATTCTCAAGGAGATTTATGATTCTGCTTCTAAATTCCATTTTTAAGTTTTTATTTCCAGGGTGTGAGAATTCATGCTAGTTCATTTCTTTACATAGTATTTTCCCTCCAAAGGACTTGTTTAGTTGCTCTTTTTCCTGTGCTATCCCAGTATCATAAGGACACTCAGTTTTATTAGTCTATTTCATATAACCAGGAGCTTTAAGTTTCGTTGGCTCTTTATCTCACGGATTATTTTTTAGAATGAAAAATCATTTGAAACTTGTTCTTGGTCATGTTTTATACTTTAATAATACTGCTCCTTGGTTTTTACTACTTACAGGGTTTTACCTGAAAAGGTCTAAGGAATCATGACTGGAATTTTACCTTTTTTTATTTAAGTATTTTGGCCTATCTGCAAACACAGCTGCCCATATTCTTTATATCTCACTATCAATATTACCTTGTAATGCAGCCTATTCTGTTATAAACAAGGTAATAGTATGGCAAGGAGAAAGCTCTGGCTTGAGGAGACTCAGGAATTAGCCAAGACTGTATAATTACTGGCAGATCTAAAACTGAAGTTTAAGTAGTTTAGGTTCTACTTTATTACTGAGTTTCCCTCTATTTTGCTAAAGTAAAATAAATTTTCTTTCTTTTTACAGATTGCTAGTCTAACCTGACGCAAACACCATGGTTTAGGAAGTAGAAAAATCTATTTAGTTACCTAGCCTGCCTCCTACAATTAAATCTTGATGGCACAAAGCCCCAAGTTACTTATAAGGGAATAGAAGTAACATAGATGAACAGGACATATAGAAGTCAGAAAAGATTCACACAATCTCATAGCTGAGACTCTGGAGGCCACTTACTTAACTTCCATCAGGCAGGAATCTTGAGACATTTCTTAGACCCATCCCTTCTTGACCACTTTCAGGTATAAAAATACTTTTGTACTTTGCAAGATGGCCTGTTCTCTTTTACTAGAAATGTAACTTGTTAGAAAGTTCTTTCCTGACATGAAACACCTCCAAATTATTCATAGTTGAGTATAAAATTCAGATGGTATGATGTTAAATGTATATTTGGATAGGAGATGTTCTAATCAAAGTTTACAGTTTCTTTGTAAAATCTGATGAGATTTCCCCAGGTTGTTCTATAACTAGCCTGCTGTATGTAGTATCCCAGATATAAAAATCATTTCATTTCCTCAAGAACTAAGTTTTTAAGTTATGAAAAGCTTAAACCAGATGAAACTCTCAAGTGATCCCAGAATTTTTATGTGAAGAATGAAATAAAACAAAATTTTAAATGGATTAGACTTTTGAAATTACTACAAGTCTATTTTTTATTAAAAACTACCAAACAGAATTCAAACTATGAAATGCCATTATCTAAAATTCAGTGTTCAGATGGTTCAATTTAAATATATATTAAGTATCAATCGAGAGCGTGGCATGTACTATTCAGGATCCATGAGTAAAAATAGAGCCCTTTCCTTCAAAAGTACATTCCCATTAGATTGTAGGAATGTTCACTATGTAAACAAAGAATTATTAGTTATAAATCAACATAATAAGCACAATATTAACAGTATATTACAAAATATGATACAGCTCCCTTGGAAGGCGGGGAAGGCTGTTAGTCAAAGTTGCTTGCAAGAAGTGGTACCTAAGCTGGGTTTGAGAAGAGAAACAGGAATCTTCCAGGAAGACAAAGTGGGAAAGAGAATCTTGGCAAAGGGAGGGCACATGGAAAGTGTAAAAATGTGGAAATAGTAAAGTGTATTGAGGGAAATAACTTACTTGATATAGAGCTCCAGAAAGAATGGAGATGAAGCTACAAGATGTTAGCTCATGAAGGATCTTGTGTCCCAAACAAATGAACAGTTTTATCTTGGAGCTAACTAGCAATTTCTGGCAATTAAAAAAACTGGCAGAGAAGTGATGGGACCCTATTTTGTTTGTGGGAGGTAATGCTTAGTTAATGTAAGATGCCCATTTGCTCTTCATATGCTGCACCCTCCTCACCATTTATTCAGTCACACACTACATCAAATTCTAGGCAATAGGGATATAGCTACAAATAACAGAGAATTCTTCCTTCAACAAGCATATGTTTTAGTGAATACTTATTAAAGAGATACTTATAAAAGTCTCAACTTAAATGCCACTTCCTTAGAAATTTCTTTAGTCATACTGTATAAAGCAGCTTTTACTCTGTTACGTTCTACGACATCATCATGTTCTAAAGTTTTCTAATTTTGACAAAGTTTATAATGATTTTATTTATTTACTTGTTTATCATCTGTCTCTCCTTTTAAAATGGAAGGCTTCGTCATATTCTTCTATTTATTCCCAGAGCCTAGCAGAGTCTGACAAACAATAGGTGCTCAATAAGTATTCTAACTGAAATTAAAAATAATATATTAGTATCTTGTTAAAAATGTACAGTTTTGCTTTTCAGACAGTCAATTCCCCTATATTTGATCCCCAAGTGATGCTGTAACCTCTGAGTTTATAGAGAGAGCACTTTTAATGGATTTACGTATGAACCTGTCTCACAGCTTTGTATTTACTTATGGAGACCTTTCTCAGCACACAGTAAGATTATATAGAAAAAGAACCTTAAATACCTGTCCTAGGTCATCAATGCCACTTAGTTTTAGCCAGTCTTTCATAATTTAATAATAAGTTCATACAAAATTAGTTGTGCACCTACTAAATAGTAGGTGTGCTAGATAGTAGGGAGAGGGATAAAGTGGAGAACATGACAGAAATCATCTCTGCCTTCAAAAAAATTGACAATAAAGTGACACATACAAATAAACAGGCAATTACAGTACTACATAATAAATTCTATGACATGGAAAGTAGAACATGCCATAGCAGGGCCACCAAGTTCAGGCTAAGGCAGTTAGTTGAATCTAAAGGAAATGGGAAGCATGAAGGATGAAGTGAGTATAAAGGCTTAAGACCTAGGCTGAATGCTAAATAGATACATAATGCCAAACAACAAAAAAAGCAAAAATACTATTTAGATGGCATATTATGTGTGATAGTCTCTGAAGCACTTTATTACATTATAAACTATATACTACTATAAATACCACTAATCACATATATTAATTATTCAATTCCTACAATAATCCCACTAGGTATATTCTGCTATTATCCATATTTTACGGAGGAGAGATGTGAGGTACAGATAGTTAAAGAAAATCTCCAATGTTATACATCTATTAAGTGACAAAGGATGAGTAATACCTGGGCAATTTGGCATCAGATTCTGAGTTTTTTAAGTCTGCACTACACTACTTCTCAAAAGTATTAAATGTTAATGTTTTTATTTCCTGTAGTGAGAAATATTTACTTCAACATGTACTATGTTTTCAAAAGTCATTACTATTACTAATTGATTAAATAAAATTAGCCCCTGTTCAACTTAGCTATGAATAACAGTTTGTACAATAACTTTAAGTGTTGATTTACCAAGTGTTGGCAGAAAATATTTAAGAAACACTAAGTTTGATTAATGGCTTACTACATTAACTCTTAAAACAAAACACACCCAATAGAAAAGATGGACAAGGCTGTTTGGCATTATATCCTAATGCTGAATGTACACACAACATGATTCTTCTCCTGGAGAATTATGTATGTATGTATATATGAGTATATGAATACTACAATGTTTACAGGCAGTACTATTTGTAACAATCTTTAAACTGGAAGTCACCCAAAATGCCCATGCCCATCACCAGCAGACCAGATAAATACATTATGTTTATGTGACAACTGAATACTAAATAATAACAATAATAAGAAATGATCTACAACTATATGCAACAACATGGATGAATCTCACAAATATAATGTAAATGAAAGAAGCTAGACATATAAGGATACAGATGTGTGAATTCATTTATGTGAAGTACAAAGCTAGGCAAACCAGTCAATGCTACTGAGAAGGCAGCAGAGGATTTCTGATTCAGTGTTTGACTAGAAGAGTGCATGAGGAGGCTCATGGAATGCTGATAAGGCTCTCTTTTTTAAACCAGATGATTAGTCAAAATTTTTGTATTTTGAAAATTTATCAAGTACACGTTTATTATATGTATATTATTCTGCATATATATTCAATTAAAAGTTAAATGGGGATTATTACTTTTAAACATATAATCTATAGTTTTAATGAATTTAAAGGGAAGGGAGAGAATTCTATCATCATCATCATCAAATATTTAAGTGCTAAGTATGTGGCAGTTACTATGTTAAAAGTTTTACATGAATCAACCTCACTTACTTCTCACAAACATCTTACAGAGACAGGTACTATTGTTAGCTCCACTTTCCAATAAAGAAACTGAGTTTAATAAGTAAAGTATGAAAGGAGAAAATAAAACTCAGTGAGTTATTTCTAGAAAATATATTCTTAACCATCTAGCTCTACTGAACGTTTGGTGAATTCAGCTGGCTATGTTAAGGTCACAGATACACTGGTCTTAGAACTTACTCCACATATATATTTACTCAGAATATTTTCCAAATGGTAGTTCCAAAGAGAAAAAGCACTAGCCATATTAAGGTTAATGAACAGTAACCTAGACAATCTGTTTCCCACAAACACTTCCTTTAATTGCAACATTTTTGTTCAGGGCTGAGAAAATATCAGTTAAAAGTATTTCTAGAAATAAACTCTACTTTCCTAATTCTTTTCTAGCTCTTAAGTTTGTTTAATCTAGTAATATAAAATGTGTCTTTAAGAAACTATAGCATGACAGAAAAATACCAGTATGGTTAAACATTAGCACTATCATCAATCTTTTACTATGCAATGTCAGTGGTTGTATCTGAGAATATGCTTATGATTCACATTCACAATGTAGAGTTAACTGAGCAATTTCATGAATGGAAACGAAACGAATGCATTATGCAATAAAGTTTTAACAAAGATAACACAGGGAAAATAATTCCATAATTAGGTGCAGCATTTGGTAATTTACCAACATTAAATTTACCTCTTTGGAGGGGGAAGCGGGAGATGTGAAAATTGTCATCCAATAGGACCATACAAACATAACAAAGAACAGATGGAAAGCCACAAGGTAAACAACGGCCTTTCCTGGTAAATAAAAACAAATAACATTTCATTGAATCTGGATGAAAACTGGAAAAAGTATTATATTAGACACGATTTAAGGTCAGGAAGGCTTAATCCAATAAAAATTTAATTAAAATCAACTTAAAACATTAAATATATAAACTCCTTTATCTATGTGACCTAACATTAAGACATGAAGAAACTCTGTTCCTGCATTTAAGGGTTATTGCCTGATTTAATCAGGCAATAGTCAGAGATGGAACTTGATTTAATTAATTTGCTGAAGATTTAACAGAAAGTTAATTAAAAATTTAACAGCAAGTGGATTAGTATTCATTCAAACATCTTGAAACTTTCAAACATCTTTCAAACACTGATACTGCTTGTTGTGTTCTATAGTTTTTCAAGTGGAAGTGGTTTCCACAAGAAGCAAAAACTATCTACCGGGTGTTTAAACTTTTTTTTTTTTTTAACTTGGAATGCAGCAGCATAAATCAATGGAAAAAACCAAAATATAGACAAGCATAAAAGTTTGATATTCTATTCATTTTTAAAGTTGAGCTCAAATATTACTTCTAAAAGTTTGTTATCCTCCATACTACAGTCCCCAAATAATTTGCTCAGACATCAACTAAAGCACTTAATTGGGTTCAGTAAAGCTAGCTGCTTAATATGGATGAGTTAATATATGCAAAACACTTAGAACAGTGGCACATATTAAATTCACTGCTTCTCCTCTTCCTCATTATTATTATTACTATGTATGCATCTTAATTTCTTCTTAAAATTTGCTTCTTTTTTGTGCATTCCCTATTTTTGTGTTTCCCAAGCCTAAGGACTGATAAAAGTTTCACTGGTATGCATGAAGAACAATGCAGTGAAGTTTACATAGTTAATATTGTGTATTCAATATGAAGTACTGTTTTTTGCCTGAGGTTATATTTGCTTATGTTTTCGGCTTTAAAAAATGTTCTTTTGGGGCCTCCCTGGTGGCACAACTGGTTGAGCGCAGCGCTGTGGAACTGTGGGCAGCTGGGCGTGAGTTTGATGCCTGGGCGGGGAGATTCCCACATGGCGCAGCAGACATCTCCTGCATGGCCCGCAGCTCCCCTCAGTGGTGCGTTTCGGTAGATCTACCTGATCTGCTCCCCACTCTGTCTCTGGTGAACCCTCTGACCGCCCCACACCTCTGGTCTGCACCCTAGCTTATATGCATGAATAAATTTAAAAAAATTTTTTTTAAATGTTCTTTTAAAAATAAGATAATAAAAATTAACAAATCATTGGAATCCCAACATTTTCTTTTACAATTACAATGGTTCACACCTAACCTAAGAGGAAAGAAGCCCCAAACACCTGAAGGATGCAGGAAGGCTGGCCTCAATGACTTCTCCTATCGTATATTTAATCACAGCTCAAAGTACTTCACATTCTAACTCCTAACGTTTCTTTCAAGGTACACTCCTGACCATTATTTTCAATACAGCGAAACAGCTCACAAACAGTGGGGTTACTGTAAAAGTCTCCTTGTGCAACTCCATCTTAATAGCCAATAAAATGTGTTGATTATAGTTTCACCCCTCATTTGGCTGTGAAATTCTTGGGAAATAACTCCATGTTAATGCCTAATTATTTCCAATATTAAGAATATATATTAATACTTTGTTCCTTGTTTCAAGAATCCTCAGGATTTTCATATATCAAAAATTCATTTTGATATTTAACACAGCAGGCTTAAAATTTTCTTTTATCTTGATGCAATTTTGAGCAATGATTTTTCCCTCTAGTCACTGTCTCTTTGACTAGTCATTATAAATACCTTAATTCTCTTTGAAAATGAGTTAGTAATACAATTTACAAATTTACAGTCCAGCTATTTTATTAAATGTTTACATGTAGGAACGTACAATCTTTTACTACTTGAGACCCATCAATAAAATTTATATATTCATGAAAGTTAAAATGCCCTCTTCAACTCTACCTAGAATTTATAAAATCTTCAAACCACTACAAAGAGTTCTGAAAAACACATGGCAAAGTATGTCAAACTAATTAAGAAACTAGGTTCCTTACAAAATTACAGCTACTTCAATTTATATAACATAACATAACATAACATAACAAGAATATATAAAATGTACAAAAATAAACCCAATACCACATTTCCTGCTAATTACTTAGATATATTTCTCTTGAAAACAAAAACACACAAAGTCATCACTATACAAAAAGTATTGTATTCTACTAATTTGAGACCAAAAGTACCTTACCGTTTTCTCCATTTCCAGAGAGGGTAACTAAAATACAAGAAAAAATAGTGAATAAATATATATTAAGGATCTTGTACATAAACTTTTTTTAAGGTTATTTTATTTAAGGTTGATTACTCATCTTAGTATCATTTTCATAAAAATAAAATTCAGTCAAAATGTAAATACTAATGCAAACTCAAAATACATACTCAAAAAATTCTGAAAACACTAAAATTCAAATTATTTATCACTAACATAGCAATCATATTTAGAATTTTTTCTGACCTTTGTTATCTTAAAGTGTATAAACATGGTTATAATTGTGATATCTTCTTTAGCTCTTTCTTTTACCTGCAGAATAGATAAGAATCGCCTCTATGCCATGTATACTTAGTCTGTGATATATCTTACCAATCTTTTTTATGAAAGCTGTACTCAAATTGTATTTTTCTATGGAAAAACATATAAAAATCTATCCCTATAATTTTTAGAGTGCTATTTCTTTCAAGTCTGAAACCTTGGGAATTGCTATTTATTCCTTCTATCTAGACAGTCCAATGGCATGTTGGTAGTGTTGATTCTACTAAGTCACCAAATCTGTCACCTCTTTACAATTTCTCTCATTGCCTTATTTAGGCCCTCCTCAAATACAGTAATGTAAACTATCTTCCTACTATCAATTTAATACACTCTTACCACTAGAAAATTTGATGAATGAATACTCAACACCCCCCAGTCACTTTTAGAACAAAGTCCAAAATCTTCAGGATAGGTCTTCTACAGTCCACAAGCTAACTCTCTCTTCTGTCATTTGCCCATAGGGATGGTCTAATTATCTGAACAAAATGCAGTTTCATAAATGGATCAAACAGTTTCATACATGTTGTGTGTCTTCCCTATTCGTTCTTCATGGCCCAGTTTAAAAAATACCACCTTTGTAAAACCTTGCTTCCTTCTTTAGGGACAGCACTCTTTAACCTCTACCACCCACCTACCAGACTGCATAGGTGTGAAACCATATCTAAGAATAGTAACAATCCTACAAGTTATCATTAGTTCCATTTAACAGATAAACTAACTATGGGTCAAAATAATTAAATGATTTGCATGAGGTTACAGAGTTAGTACATATAGTGTACTATAGGATCTGTACTATAGTATACTTAAGATAGGAACTTAAGTCTATTTGGAATTGTGTTCTTTTCTGTACTATGTCTCTCATCTTATTCATTATTTCAGATCCCAAATTTAGCATGCAGTACCAACAATTAAAAAATGTTTATTAATTCAATATTCATTTTTTACTAAAAATCTCTGATAAAATAAAAGTACCTGTACACTTCCTAAATAAGCTAAATAAACCTCAATCCCCAAAGCAGCAGAGAAATGAGAAAACACTATGGAAATATTCCTACTAAAGCCAGGAACAATACATGTGAATTTACAATTGTTATTTAACAACAACAAACACACACACACACACATACACACATTGTTTTAGAGAAGTATAGGGCTTCTTCTCAAACCATCTTAGGTCAGTTGGGTACAGGCTGAGATAGGTAAATCTCGGTGTGGTCCTCTCTTGCTTCACAAAGTATTTCCCATTTACAATAGTGTACATGAAAACATTATTTTCAGTGTTTCAGTATTTCACATCATGCTATGAAATTGACTGGGAAATACTATGAGAAGCCATACAATTATAAAAGAAATAAACTGGTGGTATAAAAATTGAAAAGAAGGCAAAAGAATCACTATTGGCAGATTACATGGTATGTCCCTTGATAGTCAAAGAAGCAACTGAAAAACTATTAAAAACAAGTGGTGGTAATACAAAAAAAAAAAAAACAAGCTTTCCAAAATATCAATATATGCAATCACCATGTAGAAGTTATAATCAAAGAAAAAGTTTATTTACAAAGCTACCTAAAAAAATAAAAATCTTACGAATAATGTAAGACTTGAGGAAGATCTACATACATTTTAATGTTTCTCAGAGACACCAATAAAATCTACACAAATGGAAAGACTTATACTCTTACACAGAAGAGTCATCACTAAAATGTTAACTTTCCCTAAATTAATCTTATAAATTTAGTGTGATCTCAACAAAATACTTTTATTTCTTAAATATGTAGATTCTAAAGTTCATTTCTGGAAAAATAAAAATTAAAGTAGAAAATTTTTGAAAGAGAAGAATAATAAAGTAGGACTAATTATGTCAAACATTTAAACAAAGCATTTTAAATGTATTATAAAGGCCCCAATTTATTAAAATAATTGCACTTGTTCATGAATAAACAGATCAATGAAACAGAATGGAAAGCCCCCAAAATGAAGCCCACTACATCTAGAAACTAGTATCTGATAAATATGGGATTTCAAAGTAGTGTAGAGAGAGACATAAAATGATGCTGGGCAAATAAGTAGCCAAGTAGAAAAAAAACAGCACTGAGATTCACAACACAGACCAGGATAAATACCAGATGCATTAAAGAATTAAAGCAAAAACCAAAAAACAAATGCAAAGCCATGTGTGTACTAGAGGAACTCAAGGATAAATTTTAATGTGTATGATTTTAGAGTAGTTCTCTCAGAGTGTGACATAAACTTAGAGACCATAAGAAAAAATAGACTCATATGATTATATAATAGATAAAAATAAATGCTTGGGGGAAAAACACTACAAAATAGTAAAGAGTAACAAAAAACTAGAAAATATTCATATGGCTACTATACACTAAAAGTTAATTTCTCTAATAAGGTATGCCTACAAATCAAAATTTTAAAATACTTTTTCACAGGAAAGGAAATATAAAAATCTCAAACAAAAAAACAGTCAACTTCATTCATAAGAGAACTCCAAAGTAAAACTACACAAGGATATGATTTTTAATAATCATACTATAAAAATAAAAAGTTGGTAACATGGTATCAATTCTGAGTAGAGATTTTTCATTTAAAACTGCATCTGAATTTCTGGAGGCCGCCTCTTCTAGCTTTCCAGTAAGATACTTTTGAAATTGCAGGAAATAATACACTTTCCTAACAAATCAAAGCCAGACAACTGAAAAATGACCAGATCACTCTTCACAGAGAACTTTCCTGGCCACAACAGTGGGTTAAATAAAATTCCTTATTATGCACTCACACAGGGCCTTATACTTTCCTTTTCATAACAATCCTAACATTTGAAATTATGATATGTAGTTCCTTCAAAGCTTTTTTTCTTGGAAGTAGGAGACATGAAACAAGCTCTCAGTATCTCAACCACCTCTCAACTACAGAGATTAAGGCATGATAAGAACAGCAAACACTGGACTATTTGCAGAACTCTCAGAAGGAAACATGGTTATTCCATTTTCTGAGTTTCCAAATATAAGTTAAAACATCTTTGATAACAGAAGTTAGGATTACAAAAAATATGAAGGACACAAAATGGTTACATATGACTTTTGAAGGTGTGGTAAATATTTTCCAACCCTATCAGTGATCATGTACAATTTCATTTACACATAATTTTTTGCAAATTGTTTAATCATTCTTTTTATTGAGGTAACAATGATTTACAACTGTGTGTTTTAAAGGTATAGGCTCTCCCTCCTTGAGGTGTTACCACACCACACTCACCACCAAATCACCTGTAGTTCACCACATTCCACTGAGCTCCTTCCCCATTTGGTAGCTAGCCTCAGTTCTACGGTTGCTGGTATTTGGCTTTCTCTTTCTGATATATTTCATTTAGCATAACCCACTCTGGTTCCATCCATGATGTCCCAAATGGCAACATCATTTACATATAATTTAAACTTAAGATTCTATTTGAACATGAGGGCTAGTCACCTGTTTTCCTCAACTTAACTGTCCTTTTTTCTTGCCTGTCTTCCACTTATTTAAATTGAAAATGACAGATAATCATTCTATCATGATACAGTTTTTGCTTATGGGTATATGTCTGGCAAGGTGAGTTATTGGGGAAATTATTTTTCCTCCATGAAAAGTGAGAAACATGTGAGGAGAAAACCATATTAATGCATTTATCTAGTTTTTGCTTTGCATACTTGTAAGAATGTGCAATCTGAATCTACAATTCGCCAATTTGAAATCCTGAGACGATCAATCTTTACTGGCTATAGGATTTTTAACTGCTAGTTCTTTTGTTCACCACTTGAAAAATTTGCTAATACTTTCAGGCCTCCAAAATTTCTGATGAAAAATTTGCTTTTTCTCATCTTCCTCCTAGAGGTAATGCATATTCTCTCACTGTTTTCAAGATTTTGTCTCTGTCTTTAGTTTTCAAAAGTTTGGCTGTGATGTATAGTGGAATGGATTTTTTTTCTTTCCCACATTTATCCTGTTTAGTTTTCACCTGGTTTCTTGATCCTGGAAATTTACATCTTTTTTTTTTCTTTTACATTTTATTTTTCTTCTACTTGATGATTTCTAGGAACCTATCTTCAGGTTCCCTGATTCATCCCTCCATTAGGCCCACTCTGTTTCCAAAGCTTTGATAGCATACTGAATCTCATGTATTGAGCTCTTTAGCTCCTCAATTTTTATTGGTTTCTTACTTACAGCTTTAATCTGTCCCTCTGCTAATTAATTTTATTCCTGATCTCACTGAATTGCTTTTGTGAGTTTTCTAACACCTCTTTCAGTTACTTCATAATAGCGACACTTTGATTTCTCCATACCCTAGGTCAATAGTCTTCCATGTGTTTAAGTTTGGTTTCTGGAGAGTTGCTATTGTCTCATTATGTCATTTGAAGTCTCAAGTTGCTTACTGGTGCACTGCTGTCTGCACATTTGGTTTATCTAACAATTTGTGAGCAGCTTGTAATTACCAGCTTATCATTTCTTTCCCAAGTAGCTGACTTGATTTTTTGGTTACTACTGTTTGCTATAGTACCTCCAGCAACCTGGGGGTGGTGAATGAGTTTACAGTGTCAGTGGCAAAAGGGGCCAGCCACTGAGGTGGATGTGCTAGGGGTAGAACTGGCTCATGTGCATGGCTCTGATAGTATCCTCCTTCTTGGGTTCCCAGGTGAGATTTGACTGCTTACAAACTACTAGTACACTTTAAGGTTTCCATACAAATCCTAGGCTGGAGGCAAGGAGGTTGTAGTAGAGAGTATTTTCTCTGTTCAGTTCCTTGCTGGGGTCTCAGTCTTTATAGATCTTGACTTTACTTTGGGATTCACCTAGACCAAGGAAGTGAGCTCTCCACTCCCCTCCCCAAGACCTTTGGTCTAGGTAGCAGCACTGCTGTCTCTATAACCCCCCAAATACAGTCTTCATGAGTTGCTTTCCATCTATCTTTCATCATATAGATGCATGTACCTCTCCAGCATCCTAAGGTAATGAACACATGAATTCTATTTGTTGCTGATCGACCCTTCATGAATTTGAGAGGGAAAAAGGAGGAAATAGTTTATGCTACCATGAACCTAATGTCAAATCCAAGGTGGTTTTTCTTTTAATGCACAACTTTAGCTTCATACTTATAACAAGAAGGTGTAGATTAGTGTTTAGAAAATGATCTTCAAAAGTCAAGAAAAACACTTCACTATAAAAACATTTTTCTTGCTCAATTCATTAAATATGCATTTATTTCCTCAAGCTCATTTCCTACTACATTCTCAAGGACAGCAATTCATTCCAATTCTGCAATCAGAAAATATGTATTTTAAATTTTAAATAACAGAGGAACTACAAAGAATGAGCAAAAAATGTGGTAGATCAAATGATGGAGGGAAGAAGACAATTTTTCCTTATCCAAATGACTTTTTTCCCTTCAATGCTAGTTTGCATAAAGAGTATCTTTAGGAGTTATTACAGGAAGGAATCTTGAAACACACACACCTCTCTGATGCCAAGGCACTGACTTCATCATGGATAGCTTTCCTTGCTGCAGTAAGTACTTCATGCTAATAAAATAGAGCCTACACTTTCTCCAATATAAGGCCAATGTTCTACTTTGTGATGATGCCACCTGGATGCTGAAGCTGCAACTCAGCAAACTACCCCACACTTTTTTTTTTAAAAGATAAACTACCTCATGAGTTCATACCAATAATTCTACTCATATTCTAGTCTACAGGAATTTCACTTAATATTTTCTATCTTTTATTTGCATCTCCTTATTTCCTTTCTAAGAAAACAGGCTTTCAAGAATACAAAAGAGAAGGAATTACAGTATCATGTACTATTCATTTGCTTTATCCCATATTTCCACACAATAATTTCAAGATAATGAATGCAATTCTACTGCAATTAACATGATTACTGAAAAGTTCAAATAACTTTTTTCACATATTCTATTCAATTCTCAATAGTTTTACTGTACTTTGTAAGAGTATATATCCATGACACACTATATTCTCTTCCTATTTTATCCTAATCCTATCTAATCCTATTCCTATCTAATCCTAATCCTATCTAATCCTATTCCTATCTAATTCTAATCCTCACTTACTTAGGTTTATAAGAAAATACATACTTTATGTCATGTCAGCATTTAGGTTGATATCTCTGTGACCATTTGGTTGTCTAAAGCTCAGCCTTATTCTTTAGCAAATTGATTTTATTGTAGACACTAATCAAGCTATTCTGTTTTATGCAGGGATTTGGTGAGACTCAAAAATAATGCACTACTACCAATGTCTTCCCAGATTCCATAAAACAGTGACTTTTTTTTTTTTAAGCTGGGGTACAGGCCAGAGGCATGGGGAGGCGATAGGTATCACCAGAGACAGAGTAAGGAGCAGAACAGGCAGATCAGAAATACACTGCTGAGGGGAGCAGCGGGCGAGGTAGGAGAGGTCTGCAGCGCAATGTGGGATTCTCCCAGGTTGGGCATCGAACTTGGGTTGGGCGTCGAACTTGCATAGCTGCTGCCAACAGCTCCACAGCGCAGCGCTTAACCACTGCGCCACCGGGGAGGCCCAAAACAGTGACTTTTTTAAAGAGAACAGGTCAGATGTCCTGTGAAACATGATACATTCTGTAGTTGTTTCTTTTTGGTGCCATTAACTTTCTCTCCCCCTACAATTTCATTCAAAGTCTAAATGCTTGAGTGTTATTTGTGCGGTGGGAAGTGGAGGGGATATAAGACAAACAACAGTAGTCATGTGATATGGATACTGTACAGTGTATAACCTCAAGAGAGACATTATTTAGGTTTGTCCCTATTAGTGGCACTACATGTTGGTAAGGTGGTGACCAGCAGATCAATTTTACTCCTTTTAAAGGTACATTTTCCCTTTGACGATCATGAAGTTTTTTGTGGTGTAAAATCTTAGGAGTATGTGAATATCTTCTTTCCCAAAACCTTTTAACCTCATGGTCTTAGCAGCCACTGATAATCCTTGCCTGTACCAACTATTTCATAGAATTAGATGATCACCATTAAAAAACCTTGACTATCCATTCCTACATTTTTAAGCTATCATTCTTTTGTAAAGAGCTTTCCCTCAACTGAGGATGACTAGAGTCATTCTAAAAAGATAGCACAAAAACTTAGTCATTTCCCTTTAATTACCCGTTTTCAGGGTAAAATAATATAAATTCAACTCCACTGTCAGCAAATGAATTAGTTTTTGAGTACCAAGAAAGAAATTTGTGCATCTATTTATTCCATGTCTTGTCAACTATATTCACTTCTCATGTTTAAGTCTTTAGCTAATGCCTATTCTAACTATATTCTCTTTGAATGATCCCCATTAGTCTTTGAACACATCCTTCTAGCACATCCTTCTAAGCCATCCCAAGCTTACTTTCCCACTGCCAGTCCTGAAATTGGGCTTTTTTCCAAGAGGCACTGGCTCCTTTTCATCTATTTAGAAACCAAGCTTTGAATACTAGAAGGCCTAAGAACTACAGTTTTACTGCTCTGAGGTCCTTTGGGTTGACAAAAAATATTACACAATTACATTTAATTCATAGCTAATTTCCAATTCCGGTAGAACATTCTATGGCTTTTTCTTAATTTACTTGGCATTTTATTTTTATCTTTTTGTTTTTAAAATGAAAATTTTAGTTTCCAATTTATTTACTTAAGTTTACCCTAATTTATACATAAGATATTGTAAAAACTGCATACTAATTTAAGATTTTTTTTGCAATTTTTATGTGTTTTGTTTTGGCTTTAGACTATATCCCACTTACAAGTACTATATTCAAAGGCACTTGGAATACTTTTCTCTGTGTAGTTATAGTACCAAATTTATATAAAATTAAGTTAAATTGTTTTAGGATTTCAAATGTCATAGTTTTTTCCATGTTTTATTTTTTGGATATATAAAAAATAAAAACGGTTTAAAAGTCACAAATTGTATTAAAAGATACTCAGGGTTCTCATTTCTCATTCCCTCACCCCAGTTAATCATTTTTATTAGTGTTTGTTTTAACCTTCTAACTCATTGAGCAAAATAAGTATGTATTTCTAATTTCATCCTTCATAGATCCTTTCCTACACTTTGTTTTTTGTGACTTAGTATGCCCTAGGAATTACTACCCATTGGTATACAGACAATCGTTGTTTGTTTTTTTAAGCACATCACAGTGTTCCATTGTGTGGGTGTTCTAGCAACACAATCAGGCCTTTAAGGATAGATGTTTGAGTTGACTCCAATCTTCTGCTGCTCAATCTTCTTCTGTGGTAATGAGTAACTTTATGAATGTTATTTATTTGTGGAAGTTTGTCTTCAGGGTAGATTCCTAATAGTGGGATTATTGGACCAAAAGAAAAGCTCTTTTTCCTGAAATCCCTGTTACATGGTAAGGGTTATATCATATTATACTCCTATAAGTGATGCAAGAGCCTGCCTACTTCTGGTCTAACCAATAAAGTGCTTTCAAACTTTTGGGGTCAAAAGGTAATTTTAGTTGGCATTCCTTGTAAGTCAAGGTCCATATGTTTATGAGCTTTTTTCTTTTTTTCCTGTGAACTGTTTATGTCACTTATTCTCTTGGGCTTTCATCACTTACTGATTATAAGCTTTCCCATACCTGTTTTCTTGTAGTACTTGAATGTTCTTATTTTTTACATTCAGATAGAATACTTTTTGAAATGGCAGATCTTGGAGACAAGTTACCAGAGCAGACTAAAAATTTGTGGTGCCAGAATGTAAGAAGTATTCAAAATGGAGACACTCAAAAGGACAGAGAAAACAAACTTGAAGGCACTTCTATGGCCAAATCACACAATTTGTGAGGCAAAGTAAATGACAGGCTACAACACGTGAAATAGAATCTGAGTGCATGCTGCTGTGAAAGAACGAATGGCGAGGAAGGAAAACTCTTTCAGTAGAATTCTATTAAATGTACAAGAAATCAAGGAATTGGGAAAATCACTATTTGACAATCAACACAATAACAACTGTTTCAAGCAAGAATCTTCAGTAGATGTGAAAAAGAATAAATGCAAGTAATTAGGAACAGATTTAGAGTTTCAAGGTATTTCCCCACAAAGAAATTGTCTAAGGTTGGATTCTTCGGAATCATATATAGTAATATGAATATAAGATATTTACTAGGGGCTAACATATGTGAAAGGGGGAGGAGGTAGATATGGGTAGAAGGAGAAGTTGAACTGCAATGCAGACCTATCAAAGCCTCAACCAGTAGCAGGGAACTTGGAAGCAGCTTGGCGCCTTGTCATTCAGGCACTGGATGTAAGCTAGTAAGGTGAGTGATGCTGAAAGAGCTCACTGCTGGAAGCTGTCTGCTCACATCATTTGTCACAATTGAATAGCAAATCCTTCCTTGAAGGGATATCTTTGTGTTATGTCTGAATCTACAATAATAGCTATTTATTACAAAGAAAAACTGTATCTTGACCAAATGGGGAAACTTGGCAGATACCACGTTAAATGATGTTCAAAGTTAACAGTCCTCCAAATGGACAATGTCACAATATCACTTTTGTGGTATCCCTGCAAAAAATTCATACTCTAAATTGAATCATGAAGAAACATCACATAAATCTAAGATGTACAGCCCATATTCTTGAAAAATGTCATTAAAGACAAAGTAAGATTGAAGAATACTTCCAATAAGACGACAGCAAGGACATATGACGACTAATTGCTATGTGTGATTGTATGCTGGGTTGTAGAGCAGAACAGATTAGTGGGACAACCAGTGAAGTGTGAATAATGCTGACTGGTTAGTGATGTAATTTATCAATGCTGGTTTCCTGATTTTGACAATGATACTGAATATGTAAGCCAATGTTCTTCATTATAGCCTAAATGTTTGTGTCCCCTCAATATTCACGTTAAATTCTAATACCAAATGTGATAGTAATGGTATTTGAAGGTAAAGCCTTTGAGGGTGATGCCCTCATTAATACGGGCTTAGTGCCCTTATAAAAGAGACCCACTTCAGAGAGACACCTAATCCCTTCCATTACGGGAGGATTCTATGAAAACACTGCCATCTATGAACCATGAAGTGGGCCCCTCACTAGACACCAAATCTGCTGGCACCTTGATTTTGGACTTCCCAGATTCCAGAACTATAAGAAATAAACCTCTTTTGTTTATAAACCATCTAGTATCTGGCATTCTCTTATAGGAGCCTGACAGAATAAGGCATTCTTGTTCTTAGGAAATAATCTGAGGTATCTATAGGTAAAAAGACATTACCTCTGCAGTTTATGTTCAAATATCAGAGAGAGACTGAACGAATTGACAAAGCACATTTAGCAAATCATAAGAGACTTTGGGTGAAGGAAAGATGAAAATCTTTGTACGATTTTTCACAAAACAAATGATTTCAAATAAAAAGTTTAAAATATAAAAACGAAAAAGTAAGTTTTTACTCATTTATAGCTAATCTCGGAATAGACTGAGAAGTACGGACCCAATTTTATCTCTTACCAAATTAACTTTCCAGTTATTCCATCTTTTCCTCTTTAAGATGCTACTTTTTATCATATTCTAAATTTCTACAATTACTGATGATTTCTGAGCACTCTATTCTGTTCAGTTGACCAATATGTCTGTCCATGTACCATACCATATAACTGTTTTTATAACACACTTTTTTTGAGCAGTTTTCAGTTCACAGCGAAAAATGAAGAGAGTAGATAGAATTCTCATATAGCCTCCTCCACCTGCCTTCACAGTTCTAATTATAGTGGCTTTGAGGTTTAAATCTGGTGGCACTTCATAATAATTAAAACAGCATGGTACTGGAACAAAAAGAGATACAGAGGCCAGTGGAACTGAATGGAAAACCCAGAAATAAAGCTATACGATCAACTAACACTGGTCAACATTGAGATAGGTACTGACTTAAAAAGGCCCTAATCTGTACTATCTTGGTGTGCTGAACATGAATATAACACTGAAAATTTTTTATTAGCTCTCGTTTTGCAGATATTTCATATAATTCATTTCATATGTGTCACTGTGTACATTTATCCAGTAGGACTGCAACAATATCCTAAATCAGACTAGAATGATGTAATATTGCATCACATTGCATAATACCATCATGCACACATCATCCAGAGTTGATAGCATCATTTTCTGATGCAGTGCAATACTACTGCCAGGCGGCTGTTGAAGTAAGCTGACGTCAGCAGTGCACTAGATAAAGCCCTGCCGAAAGGTTGAGCACTGGAAATATTTCAGACTCAGTGCGAGACAGTTGAAGCTACTGTTCCATAGAACTGTTATCAGTTTATCCATTTAGGCACAATACAGAACAGTAATGCCTCGAAAGTCCATTAATAGTGTGGACAATTTCTGCTCTATTTGTGGGGAAGTGACATTTGCCAACCAGAAGAAAAGTATCATTTCTCAAGTGAATAAGGCTTATCATCTTGACTTGGGAGGCAAGGTTGGTGACCAAGACAAGCCTTGGGCCCCGCATACATGCTGTGCTACATGTACAACACAACTTTCACAGTATTTCAATGGCAAAAGACCATCAATGCCATTTGCAGTCCCCATGGTGTGGAGAGAGCCAGGCAACCACATAAAAGACTGTTATTTCTGCTTGGTTCCTCCTCTTTCTGGCGGAATAACGAAGCAAAAGAAGTCAAGAATAGTCTCCGCAAACATTCCGTCTGCATTGAGACCAGTTCCACATGGTGACGGACTTCCTATACCAGAACCTCCAGCAGAATATTCTCTTGATTCATCTGATGACGACAAGGGTGAGCCGACCTGTTCTTCTCCTGTTCCATCAGCATGCAGTGATCCAGATTTTCAGTGTGGTGCATCATCAACCCCACACAGACTAACACAGGAAGAACTAAATGACCTGGTCCATGATTTGGACTTATCCAAGAACAAGGCAGAATTGCTAGCATCAAGACTCCAACAATGGAATCTTTTAGAAGATGTCACAATTACTTTTTATTGACAGTGCCACCAGCCGTTGGAGCCTTTCTTCAGAAAGGAAAGTACTCTGGTATTCTGTTCCAATATTGAGGGCCTCATGAATGCCTTAGAAATCACTCATGACCCACAAGAATGGAGACTATTTCTAGACTCTTCGAAACTGAGTCTTAAGGCTGTCCTTCTACACAATGGAAACTATCTTTCATCTATTCCAACAATGCATGCTGTCCACATGAAAGAGACATATGATAACTTAAAGCAGCTACTGAATTCCATTGAGCATAACAAGTACAGCTGGCACATCTGTGGTGATTTGAAGGTAGCTGCCCGTTTTATGGGACTGCAGCAGCAATATACAAAATACATGTGTTTCTTATGTGAGTGGGATAGCCAAGCAAGTGAATTGGACTACTTGCAGAAGGAATGGACTTGCAGACAAAATGTAGCAGTTGGAGAGAAGAATATCCAGCACCGAGCTCTGGTCAAGGCTCACAAAATCCTGCTACCACCCCTTCGCATCAAACTAGGTTTGATGATGAATTTCGTGAAAGTCATGGACTGGACCTTGCCAGCTCTCCACTACCTGCATGAAAAATTTCCTCAACTCAGGGAAGCGAAGATTAAAGAGGGAGTTTTTGTGGGTCCTCAGATTCGAGAGCTCTTCAAAGTGACCGGGTCAACAACTTGCTGCAGGGTGATACAAAACAAGCATGGAATGCTTTTCACCTAGTGTCTACAAACTTTCTTGGGAATGTCAGTGCAGAAACCTACAATGAGCTAGTAGAAGACATGCTGATGCAGTATCAGAAACTTGGCTGCTATATGTCTCTAAAGATCCACTTCCTGGGCCTCCCAGGTGGCGCAGCGGTTAGGCACTGCACTGTGGAGCTGTCGGCAGTGGTGACGCAAGTTCAACGCCTGGCCGGGGAGAATCCCACATGGTGCGGCAGACCTCTCCTGCCTCGCCCGCTGCTCCCCTCAGCAGTGTATTTCTGATCTGCCTGCTCTGCTCCCCACTCTGTCTCTGGTGAACCCTCTCACCGCCCCACGCCTCTGGCCTGTGCCCCAGCTTGTATGTATAAATAAAAAATAAATAAATAAATAAATAAATCTTAAAAAAAAAAAAAAGATCCACTTCCTTCATTTCCATCTGGATTTCTTCCCTGAAAACTGTTGTATGGTTGGTGATGAACATGGCGAACCTTTTCATCAAGATATCATGTCAATGGAACAAAGACACCAGGGAAAATGGTCCACTACAATGCTGGCTGACTACTGCTGGACATTCCCCAGAGATGCTCCTGAACAGCTGTCCAAGAGACAAGCGAAGAAATCTAAGAAGCAGTCTATGACTTGATTTTTTACAGGTATTAACCATATGCCTATTACTATTGGCATGCATTTCATGATGTAAACATCAATTCATTATTCATTGCAGATTACAAAAAAAAGCTAGAGCCAAAATTAGAATTTGACTGTTATATTTGTGTTGAGCACATAGAAATTGATAGGAAACAACTAATTTTATTTCAGTAACATGACTTTAGTAAAAATTTGTTGACCAGTCAATAAATGGTGCTGAGAAAACTGGACTGCTCTCTGCAAAAGAATGAAACTAGACTACTACCTAATACCATACCCAAAACCCAACTCAAAATGGATAAAGGACTTGAATGTAAGACCTGAAACCATAAACTATATAGAAGAAAACATAGGCAAAACACTCCATGACATAATATCTCAGAAACATCTTTGAGTACTTATCCCCAGGAGCAAAGAAAATTAAGAAAAAGATAAACAGCTGGGACTATATCAAACTAAAAAGCCTCTGTACAGCAAAAGAGACATTAACCAAAGTGAAGAGACATCCCACAGACTGGGAGAAAATAACTGATAGGGGATTGAAATCAAAGATCTACAAAGATATCACACAACTCAACAAAACAAACCCAGTCAAAAAATGGGGACTGCAAAGAGGAACTGCAAACAGCCAACAGGCATATGAAAAAATGTTCAACATCACTTACAATCAAGGAAATGCATATCAAAACCACAATGAGATACCACTTCACACCCATGAGAAGGGCCCATATTAAAAAAAAAAAAAACTGGCAACAACAAATGCTGGCAAGGATGTGAAGAAAAAGGGCTCTCCTACACTGCTGGTAGGAAAGCAAACTGGCCCAACCACTATGGAAAGCTGTGTGGAGGACCTGCAAATTATTAAAATTGGATCTACTATATGACCCAGCAATTTCACTTCTAGGAATCTACCCAAAGACACAAAAACATTAATTCAAAAGGAAACCTGTTTACTGCAGCACTATTTACAATAGCTAAGATATGGAAACAATCTAAATGCCCAAAAATAGATGAATGGATCAAAAAAGATGTAGGATATATACACAATGGAATATTAGTCAGTGATTAAAAAAAATAAACTCACGCCATTCACAACAGCAAGGATGGAGCTAGAAGGGATTATTATGTTCAGTGAAATAAGTCAGAAGGGAAAAGAAAAATATTCGATGGTATCACTTATAGGAGGAATATAGGGAAACTGAACAAAGTGTCAAAAAAAGAAAAAAAACTTGCAGGCAAACTACAGAGCTGAGGTATACATCAGGGAGGAGAAGAGGGAGTAAAATAGGGGAGGGAAGAACAAAAGGGTCTATGGTAACAGCTCATGGGTGTATGGAAGTGGGAGATTTACAGGGAGTACACCTGAGGGAAGAAATCAAATACTGTGCAAAATTTAACAACAAAGTAAGAAAAAGAAAAAGTTAAATAAAAAAAAAAATTTTTAAATCTGGTGACACTTGCTCTCCTTACCCCTCTCTCTTTTTTTTTTCTTTCTTTTTATTTTCAGGGGTTTCTTTCTTATATACTTTTCCATATGACCTGAAGGAGCAACTTATGAAGTGTCAGGAAAAAAACAACTACTGGGTCTAGAATTTATACATGTAGGAAGTATACCAGTTATCCCATAGGAAAAAAAAATGGCAATCACAAATATTAGGAAGGAAAAAAACATCACTATGATTTCACACCAGTTACAGACATTATTTACAATTTGAGGTATTGCTATTAGTGCCTTCAGGTGCTGATTGTATCTTTTACGGGCAAATAGTTTAAAAAGTTTCCTGAAAACTTCACATTTAATACCTTTATCTTTGTTTTTATATTGTTCAGTTAGTATGTTAAAATATACTACTCCTATTATTCTAACTGGGTGGGCAAAAATTCTCATTAGTAGCACAATGAAGCACTGGGAAGAGGAAAAGAACAGAGAACAGAAATGCTTTAAAAACTTATTTTAAAAAAATTAGATTACAGATCTCTATCGATGAGGTTAAATTAAGTTAAACTGGGTCCTGTGAGCTAGTTGCTCCCATCAGCACCATCAATACCCTAACTACCTGCAACATTTCCTGTTCCATAATCTTAACAAAAATTAACATACCTAGCACTTGTTAAACCAGTGCTTAGTAAGTGAGCAAAAAGAAACTACAAAGCGAAGAATAAAAAAGCTAGTTTCCAGTTGCTAACTTCTGCACTGTCACTAACTCTTGCAGGTAGCCACTGACTTGCTGACAGCTTGCCTGACTTCTGCCCTCTCTCCCTTGTAAAGGATTTTTATAAAACCTTGCTTTTAAAAGTTTTTAGAAAATTTTTATAAAAGGTTGCTTCTAACTTCTCAGTCTCTGTGGATTCTTCCACAACCCATACGAGCTAATCTAGACTCCTGCCCACCACATCATCATCTTAGAGAAATCTATTCTCTATAAAGCCATAATCACCTACTATTTGAGTTATTTAAGTGTAGCTACCTATTTGCTCAAGAATACATGCTGCTGCTGGGCCTCCCTGGTGGCTCAATGGGTTAAGTGCTACATTGTGGAGCTGCTGGGCAGCTGCCTCATGAGTTCAAAGCCCGGTGGGGAGATTCCCACATGATGCGGCAGACCTCTCCTGCCTCGCCCGCTGCTCCCCTCAGCAGTGTAGTTGGGTCGATCTGCCTATTCTGCTCCCTGCTGTCTCTGGTGAACCCTCTCATCGCCCCCCACACCTCTGGCCTGCACCCAGCTTGTATACAAAAAATAAAAATAAATCTTTAAAAAAAAGAATACATGCTTCATTTTTCAGCAATACCTAAAGCTACATTGCTTATATACCTTAAGAAATAGTGCAAAGTATTAACCTTCATAAAGTCCCATGTTATGATGCAGAAGACTTCCTCAGACAACATAATCTATAACTGACATACTCCTAGACCTACCAGCAAAATAGGCACATGTTTTCATCTTCAAATGCAGTCAATTAAGATTTTTTTTTTTAAATGTTGAGAATATACTCCTTCACTCACTAAGATTGTGTTTTGGGGCAGGGGAGAGAAAGAACATTGTAACAACAAAATAACTGCCAACAAAAAAGGGAAAGTAATAATAAGTACAATGTAGCTATTTAAGTCTTTTCCTCACTCCCAATAAATTTGTAAGCATAATCTGCTAAGGACTTTACATTATTTTATAAGATAAGCATTATCATCCCATATTATGGCATGGGAACAAGTTCAAAGAGGTTACATAATTTTTGAAGATCATTTAGTAAGTTTTAAACATAGCAAGGAAGCTAGTGTGGCAGCTGTATGGGTTGGCAGTTTGGGTTATGATCAGATGGGCTATTTTTCTATTAGCTGCAGTTAACTGGCAGCTCAGCTGGGGCAGGAGAGTCTAAGATCATCTCACACACACATCAGGGTGTTGGGAACTTAGCTCATGTTGGCAGGGTCTGTGTTTTCATGTGCTCTAAGAGACCACACCTCTTGAAGACAGTAGGCACAAATTATCATGGCCATGGTTTTCAACCTACTGCATAAGGTAGAGCTCATGATGACTTGACCAAAAACAGCTGCAATGGTGGTAAGCAGCAGCCAGATTTTGGTACACTTAATGACAGGATTTGGTAAGTAATTGGATTTGGAATTTTTCAATCAAGTAACTGTAAGGATAAAGCTGTCATTTTCTAGCTAGCATAGGAAGAGCAGGTTCAGAAGACAGGGGAAAAGGGAAAAAAAAAAACCTTAATCAACAGTTTTGCTTTAGACATGTTAAGTCTGACATACCCAGTAGATATCTAAGCAGACAAGTAACATAGACAGTTATTAGTCCCAAATTCAACACTCTATGTCTTCTTTACCACAAAGTGGAAGTGGCTAGAGGAAAAGGAAAGTTTCATTTGTATGACCAGGCCATAATGTTCTCCTTTCAAATAGTCTGACTTGGTTTCTAGATTGTCTAGCACATTTTTCTTACTTATTTATAGCTTACAAGAAAGCAGTAAAGACCCAACGGTTGAGTTTATATGAAAGAAAATAGAAAAGCTGTTTTTGTTCATTTGGGTTTGGGTTTTCTGGGGGATATATATTTATAGAGTTCTCTCAGAGCCATTTGCTTTCTGGTATCAACAGAAAATGAACCAGGACAGATTAACTGACTAGTAGTCCTATGAAAAAATATCTGTTCTTCAAACACAAAACAAACAAACAAAAATGGGGAGTTGGAATATCTGTATAATAAAATAGAGTCTTGTGGGGCTTTATAGCTATCAAAAGGCAAGTAACATAAAAAATTAGTAAAGCCTAGCATTTGATGATGAAATTGTTAAAAGACTTAAAAATATTCTAATTCACATCTTACCTTTTCCTATAAATTTGTTAACCACTGAGGAGGAGATTAAGGGAGGCAATTTCTTTTTTTTAACAATAGCAGCATAATTTCAAAGAATTACTTTCATAATCCAAAACAAAGACTGCAGAAACAAGTAACATCAAGTAGTCTTTAACCCCAATGACTCTTGAAATATGTTTGATAATTATAACTTAATTATTATCATTGTGTTTGTTCTAACATACACAAGCATAATTCAAGTGAATTTACAATAATTATTTTATTCAACACATTAATTGAAAGCAACTAGACCCTTTAAGCAGATACAAAGATGAATCAGACCCAATCAAAACATAAATCTTGTAAGCAGGCATTTTCAAATACATAAATAAATGATATAATGAAGTACATAGTTTTTATATTTTAATTCAGCACACAAATGACCTGAAATTGCTAGAAATATATTCTTAAATAAAACTGTAGATATATTTGAAAAACAGAAAAATTCAAATCTGAATGTAGAGAATAAGGGAAGCAATACTGATAAATGCCACAACAAAAAACAAGTGAATTTAAAAAATATGTAAAAGACACTAGATACAAAAGGCAACTTATTAAGCTCCACTTAAATGAGATTTCCAGAAAAGGTACACAAAGACTAAAGTAGATTAGTGGCTGCCTGGGGTTGAGGGTGGAAATAGGAATTAACCATAAATGGCCACAAGGGATCAGACTGGGCTGACAGAAATGCTCTGAAAAATGGATGGTTTTCATGATTGCACAACTTGGCCTAAGTTTACTAAAAATCATTGTGTTTACTTCTCAAATAAATGAATTTTATGGGCTATAAATTATATGTGATAAAGTTGTTTTATTTTCAAAAGAAAAAATTTTTATAGACATACAAAATCTGAAATAATTTAACCAAATGACTTGCATTACAATAAATTTTAAAGAAAACCCTGAATCAGAAGAAAATGATACCAGATGGAAGTGTGGATCCAATAAAAAGAATGAAAGAAATAGTAACTACATAGGCAAATATGTAAGCTTTGTTTTCTTATTTAAACCATTAAACAGGTAATAGTTGGTTTAAACAAAACAATAACATTACAGTATGAGTTTCATATCGTATAAAATGCATGATAATAAAACATAAAGTTGGGAGTGAAGAAATGGAAGAATGTTTTTATAAGGTACTACAGGTAAATTGGTTTATTACTTAAAGATTACAAGTTATCAATGCATACTATAAACCCTAAGGCAGATAATAAACAGCATTACAGCTAATAAACCAACAAAGAGAAAACTGAATCATAAAAAATATTTCAAAATTTAAAAATAATTTAAAAGATTCAAAAGGAGGGAGAAAAAGGAACAAAGAACATATAAGACAGATTTTTAAAAACTTATAAAACTTAAACCTAACTATATCAATTATCACTTTAAATGAGGTCAAAACACCTTATTTAAAAGGTAGAAAGTACATAGCATGGCGACTATAATTAGTAATACTGTATTGCATATTTCAGAGTTGCTAACAGAGTAAATGTTAAAAGTTCTCATCACAAGGGGGGAAAATGGTAATTGTGTGGTGATAGGTGTTAACTAGACGTATTGTGGTGATGATTTTGCAATAGAATCATATATTGAATCACTGTGTTATACACTTAAAACTAAAGTTATATGTCAATTATACTTCAATTAAAAAAAAGGGCAAACATTTTCAAATTAGTAAAAAAAAAGCAAGCTAGCTATATGTTACTTATCAAAAACACATTTTAAATATACAGACATAAAGAAGTTAAATAAAAGGACAAATGAAGACATACCATACTAACACTAATCAAAAAGAGAGATTAATAGACATTAATATCTCCCAAAGTAGATTTCAGAGCAAAAAGTATCACCAAGAGTAAGAAACATTTCATAGATGAAGGATCAATTCATCAAGAAGACACAATAATTCTCAACATTACATGTACCTGAGTACATGCTGCAAAATATATGGGAAAAAAAGTGATGGAACTACAAGGATAGACAATCCACAATTATAGCCATAACTCTCTCACTAATTAATAGATTAGAAAATCATCAAGAACACAAAACACAACAGTATCAACCAACTTGTCTTAACTGACATTTATAGAGCATTATTGACATAATGAAATACTCTACTCAGCAACAAACAGAAAAATACACTGCTCGATACAGAATACATTTTTCTCAAGTACACATGAATACTTCCAAGACAGATCACTTTGTGGGTCATAAAACAAAAGTGAAAACATTTTAAAGGACTCAAGTCAAAAAAGGTATGTTCTCACATGTAATCAAAAATAAAGTCAGTTAACAATACCTGGAAAACCTCTCCAGTAGCTACAAACTAAATAGCACAGTTTTAAAGTAAAACATGGGTCAAAATGAAATTATGGAATAATTTTAATTAATTGAAAATGAAAATACAACATATCAAAATTGATGGGATGTAAATACAGAAGTATTTAGGGATAAATTTATAGACTAAACAAAGAAAGGGTTCACATCAATAATTTCAGCTACCACATTAAACTAGAAAAAGAATGAATTAAGTGCAAAGAAAAAGAAGAAAACAATGAAACAGAAAACAAACAGAAAAAAGAAAAATCAATAAAATAAAAAGCTGTTTCCTTGGAAGTCAAACAATCTTGAATCAAAAGTGTTGTGACAGTGACTGATATTTAAACTATCTTGTCTCATTCTAAATTTGAAGAAATTATGAAGACAGAAGAAAATCTATAAATACTTAAAGAGGTTACAGTTCTACTCTATATATTTTCCTATGCAGAAAGAGAAAAGGTTATCCATCTTTGGACAAACCAAACCACTTGTTCAGGCAACAGTTTTCTCAAAGTAAAATAAAAGGACTAAATTAGATGATCTTCAAAAATCTCTCTAAGCTCTAAGACTCTTTATATGTCAAATAAGAGGTACATTTCTACCACTAACAGCCCCAAATAACCTGAATAAGAAGTTCTGACATAATCCTGGGAACCCAAATTAGCACTTTTCTAGAAAATAAATGACCAAAATGGAAATGTTAGCCAGTGCATCCATAATGAAACTCAAACGTTTAACTATCCGCCTTGGGAAAACAGAAGGAGAATTTCAGTTTAATTTAAAATCAAGGATCAGTATTACTAATAATTTTAACTTTACTTTTATATTTATCGCCTCTGTAAGATGACTATCTTAGATGGTACCTTGGGTGTATCACTTCTTTTTTTTTTTTTAAAGATTTATTTATTTATGCATACAAGGTGGGGTGCAGGCCAGAGGTGTGGAGTGGTGAGAGGATTCACCAGACACAAAGTGGGGGGCAGAACAGGCAGATCAGAAATACACTGCTGAGGGGAGCAGCGGGCGAGGCAGGAGAGGTCTGCTGCGTCATGTGGTAATCTCCCTGGCTGGGTATCGAACTCATGCTGCAGTGGCTCTGGATAGCTTCATAGTGCTGCGCTGAAGCCATTGCACCACCAGCGAGGCCCAGATGCATCACTTCTTACTCAGTTTTGTTACCAATATTGCTACTCCCAGGTAATAGGAGTTTTGAGTGTGTGTGTGCGTGCGTGTGTGTGTGTGTGTGTGTGTGAGAGAGAGAGAGAGAGAGACCGAGAGAGAGAGAGAGAATGAGAGACAAAGAGACAGAGAGACAGACTATGGGATTACAAAAATTAGGAATATTAGGAAGTTAAAGAGGTCTCAAGCAATTTTTTTTTCAAATGTTCACTGTGAGCAAGGCATTTTTATTGTTCAAGATATTTAGGAATCTTCTGCTGCTACCTTTCAGGAGAAAATTACTTTCCTATAATTAGATCATAGATAACAGTGAAACCTACCTTGAGTCTAGATCTGGATAACCAGGTAGATTAGTCTTGCACAACAGTTAATTTTAAAAACATGGACTCTGAAGCCAACCTCTCAAGTTCAATTCTCATTATGACATGTACTGGATGTATGATCCCTGGTCGAATCATTTAACTTTATGGAGATTATTGTGAGGATCAAATAAACACACATAAAGGTATAATTATTATCATCCTCTCCCACTTTGTTTGATAAAGAATACCAGAAACTGGGCCTCCCTGGTGGCACAACAGGTTAAGCCTCAGCACTACGAAGCTATCTGCAGTCGCTGCAGCACAAGTTTGATCTCTGGCCAGGGAACTTCCCACATGGCACAGAGGACCTCTCCTGCCTCGCCCCACTGCTCTCCTCAGCAGTGTACTTCTGTAGATCGGCCTGTTCTGCTGCCCACTCTGTTTCTGGTAAATCCTCTCACTACCCCACACCTCTGGCCTATACCCCAGTCCATGTATGCATAAATAATTTATTTAAAGAAATATCAGAAACTAAGAAATTTTATAAATATTATAAAGACAACACTTTAAGTAAAAGTGACACTTCAAGTGTCCACAGTTATATATTGATACATTTCAATGGGCTTATAACTATGAAAACATAAATATATGTAAGTAATTTAAAGGACAGCTTTAATAAGAGTTGGTGAGAGCTGATATTCAACTATATAGCATAATGAAACTGCAGACATTCCAAAGATCAACCTAAACACAGATGATTTAGAAGTATTAAATACAGAATCTGTAAGATCTTTTACCATTGAGTACTTTTAGTAGTTCTACATTAGATCTTAATTGTTGCATAGCGTTTTTTTTTTTTTAAGTCTTAGAGTAACTTAATTTTTTTCTTTTTTTTTAAAGATTTATTTATTTATGCATACAAAAACTAGGGTGTAGGCCAGAGGTGTGGGTTAGTGAGAGGATTCACCAGAGACAGAGCAGGGAGCAGAACAGGCAGATCTACTGAAGTACACTGCTGAGGGGAGCAGTGGGGCGAGACTGGCCGAGGACAGAACTCATGCTGCGGTAGATGCAGTAGCTACGGACAGCTTCAGAGTGCTGAGACTTAACCCGTTGCGCCACCAGGGAAGACCCAATTGCAGCATAGGTTTAATGAAGTCCTGGTTTTCTAATTGAAGTGATCTTCTAAAAGGGCAACCAGGTATTCCTCCCACCCCTCCCCGTTATGGACTAAACAATTACAGTTCCACTGACCCTCACAGCTCACTGAAAGTTTTATGCAGAGTGGAAAGGTGTGATCATATTTCAATAGTCATTCAACAACTGTGTGAACTAACCAAAGGAACTATTTGCTCATCCTCATTATATCTGCAGAGAAGCCTAACTTCAGAGATACTGAGAGGAAAAAATGAATGAAATATCCCTTCATCCCAAATAGCACACCACACTTCTCAATTCATGCTTATTTCCCTTCATGTTTGATGTCACTGATATTTTTGATGAAAACTATAGGTTAAGCTGTGTAATGTCAACATAAATACCATTACTGGAAGGGAATTAAATAAGGATTGCTATAACTTTTCAAATAAATGATCACTTTACAGTAAATATGATAAAGTATCATCATAAGGTAATGAGATTCCTATGATCATTATAGCTTTCTGGAAGTAGCATCAAGAAATGGCTAAATCTAATCAACTTCGATTCAACCATCACTTTTGGCAATCATTTTGATTTCTAAAGGGATGAGATAGATTATTATTTAGAAACGTTTTCCACAACTAATTTATTATGTGTCTACTAGTAAGGACTATTTTCCTCGAAATTAAGTGTTCTCTAAGTACAAAATAATGTCCTTAAAGGTTGGTAATAGTCATTAAAAAATCTACCCTCCTCAAACCCACTGGGCCGAAAAGCATTATCTTCCATGGAAGAACTTGGTTTTAACTAAGTACTTTATTCGAGAGCTGTAACTAATCAAGAGCCATAACTGGAGAAATCTTGATTCCTCCACTTTCAAGTGAAGTGGATGGTACAGTTTTTTTTTTCATTCACACAATTAGCATCTAATTGATACTAATTTTCTTAAAGAATAAATAACATTGGTCCTTTAGATAACTGTGGACTGAGTCTGGAGACTAAGATTATATCATGTGGGATACCACAGGATTGCTCTTACAAACCTCACTTACCACTTGGTCCTAAATTTGCAGGAAGAATTGATACAAATTGTAGCTATATACAGAATAACCCACAGAGGGCCACTATATCTAAAAATGTTGCATACTAAAGGTCTACGAACAATTAAGACAGAACAATAAATACCAAACCAAGGTAGAAGTCCTTAAACGTTTTGATTGACAACCAGTTTCCTTCCATCTTAAAGACAATCTACCCAAACCAGTATCTTAAATCCTGAAAAGTACTGCAATGTTACTCTCTCCCTCCAGGGAATCAGGTGAGAAATTGGGTACTAAGAACTAAGGAGGAAGATGGCAGTAAAGAAAATAAAACGAGACCGCAAAATGTGAGAATGAAATCTAAATCTCCATCATAAATTGCCAGGAAAAAGAAATTGACTATATATCGGTTCACTCGCTCTGTCTTACACCGTCTTTTTGCATGAGTTACTACTCCATTCAGAAGTGAAATAAATGAACTTCAAAACGGGCCAAGTCCCACCAAAAATCTGAAGCTGGCGCTCGTTTGTTTTTGGCTCAACTGCCTTCAAGAGGATACACGGAAAAGTCCACCTGCCTCCCCCTACCCCTGCAGCCGGCTCTTCAGGCAGCACGTTTTTCTTTTCCTCTTGCTGTTTAGACAAAAAACAATCTAGGAGGAACAGGTTTCTTTCTTCTAAAGCACTGCCACAAGCAAAACGAGGGTACACACACACGCACACAACTTCTACGGAGCTCGACCCCCTTCGCAAGCATTCCTTTTCAAAACAACCAGGCACCTGCCAGGGGACCGCGCCCCGGGTTGCTATTACTGCCACACTTCACCCAGATACTGGCTGCGAAGCCGCGACCGGGCGAGGACCCGGAACCCCAGAGGCCGCGCCGCGATGACCAAGCCTCGGGCGCTGCGGCCTGGGCGCCTCAGCGGAGCAGACCGGTAGGGTCTCGCTGCACCCCAGCCACCCGCCCGCCGCCCGGTACTCACACACGCACAGCTCCACCACGTACGCGTAGTAGGACCAGGCGACCACGAAGGTGATGAAGAGCACCGGCACCCAGCCCACGCTGCGCTGGCAGCAGCGCCAGAACGTCCACGGCGCCATGTTCGGCCGGAGACTAAAACCGGCGCCCGGAGGTCGAGAGGAGCGCCAGGCCCCCGGCGGCGGGAACCCGGGCGGTCGGGGCGGCTCCGCTCGCGGGTACCCAGATTCGAAGGCCGAGCCAGTTCGAGAGAGAGTCGGAGGCCCCTCCGCGTCTCCGCCCCTCGCCGCGCCCCGCCAGGTCCCGCCCCTGCCCGGCATCCTGCGGTCCCCCGCCCTCCACCGCCCCGCCCGCCCTGCCCCCCGTCCGCGGCCGGCGCTGCGCCATCGGGGGAGGGGCTTCGTGGCCGGAGAGGGCGTGGCCTATAGGGGGCGTGGCCTGCATCTGGACCGCCCCCGGGGTGAGGTGGTGCTCGGCGTTTGGGGATCTGAGGCTCCGGGCGCTAGCGGAGGGAAGCAGGAAGTGAACCTCGGACGGGCACTGAGGCGGAAGACTGTTCTCGACGGTTGAGAGGAACAGGGGGAGGCTTTTGTGGTCTGAGGCTTGAGGAGGGAGACTTGTGAAAATGATTCCTTAGCTGATACCTTGGAACTCGGACAGAACTTGCAGTTTTACGGGCCACCGGACTTTGAGTAGTGAGGGCCCATGTTCACATAGGTCTAGGCAGGATGCAGGTGAAGGCCATATATTGTTAGGAGGCTGCTCCAGTGATCCCGATGTGCTTCTCTGATTGAGAAATCTTGTAAAATAATTTGCTCCATGTTTGGGCGAACCACACCAGTCTTAGAAGATGAAACTGCTTAGTGACTGATTTAGCATGAAAATCGCGTAGCCTGTCACTTTGATTTAAACCACAAATTTGAGATTGATTTGTTTGAAAGGGAGCATCTGCCTTTTCACCACCCTTCAAATAATCACTGAAAGTTTGAAAATTTATTTCCAACTGGAGAAATCTTGCTACGCAGTGCCAGTAATCATAATAGAACCTGGAAGCATCACTATGAAAACATCATAATAGAAGGTCAGAAGCATTACCAGTAATTCCAAACCGCGTTTCCGGATACTATCATGTCCATTTTGGTAGACTGAGATTTTAATTAGCTACCGACTAGTAAGGTCTCCATGAAGCTGACTTCCTACCCCTTTTATAGTTGTGATAAAATGGTGCTAGAAGCAAATAATACTTAACTGCCGCACATTTCTAGTGCTAGAAAGTAATAAACGATGTGTGAAATAGTTTTTCCAGACTTTATTACCCTTGACTGAAAAAATAATCACTGCTGTGAAGCAATTCATGGAGAAATAAAAAGATTATTGAAAGCAGAGTATTTAAACCAGAAAGTATGTATCAGATTTCTCTTGAGCTCTGGCCCTGCCCTTTAGATATTCAGGTTTCAGTTATGTATACAGGTATACTGAAGTGCACAGAGGGAGAGAAGTAATTCTTCAGTAGCAAAGATAAAAAAGACATTTGGTTACATTCTGGTTCATGAAAAAGGAAAAATCTTACATGTATATCAAAAGTGATCTCTTATTCTGTAGAGTCAGGCATTGTAGAATAAGCACAAGACTTGAGGCTTATACGGATTTATTTCTATCTTAGAAAGTGCTTCTGCAGAAATGAAGGTCAAGTTGTATAACTTATCTCTGTTTTCTCCAGCAACTTGACAAAGGGGTGGCCTTGGTGTGTGATTTGGCTGCGTGACATCTTTTCAACAAAACTGTTTTGTTTTTCTTTTTGCTGACTTCCAGCCTCTGCAGCTGCCAGCTCAGTGGTTTTCCAGAGTGCATTTCTAACAAGCATTAGTACTGTAGGATTTTTCTTTTGTCTATAAGTTGACAGTAGGCAAAATTGATAGTGGGTTGGAGGCATTAAAGTGAATTACATTTAGTTATCTTCCAAAGAGGCTGCCCTGGATGTGGATTAAGCTTAACCTTTATATTGTGGTTGATACGAGAGACTAAAATGTGAAGCCTTTTCTTTTCACCATCTCTACATATCAAAATCACCCCACTATTAGCTCATGTCCTCCAAGTCTATTGATCACAAAAACTGGAAATTATTTCTGTTGTGCCATTTTGCTTATAACATTAGTTATCAAGGACTGCCATAGCCAAGTACCACAAACTAGATGGCTTAACACAACAGATATTTATTATCTCACAGTTTGGGAGGCTGGAAGCCCGAAATGAAGGTGACAGCAGATCACACACCCTCTGTAATCTGTAAGGGAGAACCCATGCCTCTTCCTAAAGTCTGGTCGTAGCCATCAGACATTGGCATTTCTCGGCTTGCTGCTGTATTACTCCAATCTATGCCTTTTGTCACATGGTGTTTTACCTTCCTGTGTTTGTGTTTCTTCTTCTTATATGGGATTTAGAACTCAACTTACTTGAGAATAATCTTAATTATATCTGCAACCACTTTATTTCCAAATAATGTCACATTCTGAATACTGGGGGTTAGGACTTCAATACATCTTTGAAGGAACATAATTTAACCCACAATTGCATACATAAATATTTTTGATAATGTTACTTGGCCTACTATATTAGGAGATCCTTGAAGGTAAAATTTATTTCTTACACACCCTCTTTTTTTTTTAAAGATTTATTTATTTATGCATACAAGAGCTGGGGTGTAGGCCAAGTGTCTGTGTGTGGGGGTGGTGAGAGGATCCACCAGACAGTCAGGAGCCCAACAGGCAGATTGACTGTGATACAATGCTGAGGGGAGCAGCGGGTGAGACAGGAGAGGTCTTCTGCATCATGTGGGTCTGCTCTCTGGCCTGGCATCAAACTCATGCTTTAGTGGCTGTGGATAGCTTCATAGTGCTGAGACTTAACCCCTTGCACCACCAGGGAGGCCCAACACACCCTCTATTTCCATAGTGGTTTGCAAGTAGGAAATATTCATTAAATATTTGTTGAGACTTCTGTTGTGATATAGCTAGTCTTCCTAACTTTTGGAATTACCAACAAGATCACATTTTGATTTCTAAATATTTGTTTCATATTCTAAGAAGTTCTTGATTTAATATGGCATCTAGAAAACGCTTCTGAGCTATTGTTTTAACATTAATCCAGTGAGGACATACATTTTCAGGGAGGCAATAACATTTTCATTCTCTTGACAATGTTTCTATCTTAAATGACCAGACATGAGTTACTGTTCCTTGCCTGAAAACAGTAGTCAACATGCTAAACTTCTTCTCTTTTCCTCCTTGGACTGGTGATTTCACTCTATTTCTGCTACTGATTGTGACAACAGAGAATCATTTAATAGCTTTAGGCATGTAATATTGTGAGTTGAATTATATTTTATAGCAATCCCTTTGACTGTGGTGGAAAGAATGGATTGGAAGGAAGAATGGCAAGAGACAGAGGAACCAGCTGAGAGCTGTTGTAGTCATATGAGCAAGAGATGGTGGTGGCTAGAACCTAGAGTGTGGCAGTGGAGAAAGTGATAAGGGATCTATTTAGGACCTCAAATCAAGTTTGATGCTGCTTCAAAATTACCAATAGTAGATAAAACTCTAAATCTAGAAAACCAAAGAGACAAATCCGGGCTCAAACCTCCATCACCAACTTCTGTTCTCCCTATCCCCCCAACAGTGGGAGCAGGAAAAATTGTACTAATCCATCCCTGAGATCATGGCTTCTAACAGAAACCAAAGAACCCACTGTAGCTCCCTGACCAAACTTTCAGCAGATCTGGTGACTTGACCTATGATTTCCCCATCGTTATCCAGCCAGGAACCTCAAAATGCCATTTTAAGTTCTTGTTATGAACTGAGGGCGGGGAAAAAAGAAGAGCAGCTAGAGGTAACTATGAAACCATTAGATGGGGTTTAATGAAAACTACACAGATAGGTGGAAAGAATGAAGGGGAAAAACAAACAAATGCAGATTAAACTACAATTTTAAAACACAAGAAATCTAAGAAAACATAAATAAAAATAATCATAACATGACTTCATTCACAACAAAATTAATTTTATGAAACAAAATGTTAAGTATAGTACATGCCATACCCAAAGAGGTAAATGAAGGAGTAACTTCCACCAAAAGGAACAAGAAAATGTGAAACAAGGAAAATAATAAAAACAGAAAAAGAATAGGTTTAAAAAAAATAACCATTTAGAGATCTTCAAATAACAAAACATTGCAAACACTCAACAGACAAAATTCTAATCTGGTCATTTGAGAAACGAGGCTTACCAAGTTGGGAGAGTATGCTGAGTAATTCATCTAGAACACAACACAAAAATATATTAAGTTGTTACATCTATAACAAGAGTTATAGACAAAGAGAATGAGAAGAATGTCAGAGACAAGTCTTGAATCAATTATACATGAGAATATTCCAGCATTAAAGAATGTCTTAAGTCCTCTGTCAAAAGGACATTTGGGTATTGAACAGGATAAATAATAATAAACCTATACTAAGACACCGAGTATTAACACTTTTGAACAGTTAGGCTAAAGAGAAAAATCTTACAGAATTCCAAAGATGCAAGTCAATTTATGAAAGAATTACTGATTAGGCTGACAGCTGACTTCTCACCAGTAGCACAAAGTTCCCAGAGACAATAAAGTAGTATTTTCAAAATGCTGAGGGAAGTATCATTAAATTTTATAACTAGAGAAATAATCACTTCAGAGTGAAGGCAAATTGAAAAAAGGCAGCCAAAAGAATGGGAGAAAACAGTTGCAAATCATAACTGATCAGAATTGACATCTACAATGTACATAGAACCCCTACAACTCAACAACAACAACACGCACACAAACACATGCTCACATCCCAAACAAAAATGGCAAGGGACTTATAAATAGATTTCTACAAAGAAGACATACACATAACCACTAAGCACATGACTAGAAGCTCAACATACTAATCATTAGAGAAATGCAAATCAAATGAGATACTGCTTCACACCCACTAGGATGGCAACAATAAAATAACAACAAAAGCAGAAAATAACAAATATCTAGGACGTGAAGACAAGTGGAGTCCTTGTGTATTGCTGGTGGAAATATAAAATTATTCAGTCACTTTGGAAAATGTATGACAGCTCCTCAATGCTAACCACAGAATTCTCATATGACTCAGCAATTCTCTACTGGTTATATACTCCAAGGAAATGAAAGCAGGGATTCACACAGATATTTGTACATTCATAGCAGCCTTATTCACAATTGTTGAAAGGTAGAAGCAACCCAGTGTCCATTGTCAAATGAATGGATAAACAAAACTGGTGTATGAAACAATGGAATATTATTCAGCCTAAGGAAGGAAGGAAACTCTGACACATGCTGTGGCATGGATGAATCTTAAAAATACAATGCTAAGTGAAATAAACCAGTCACAAAAAGACGAATATTGTATGATTCCACTCATATGAGGTACCTAGAGTGATCATATCCTTAGAGACAGAAAATAGAATGGCAGTTGCCAGGGTCTGGGGAAAGTAGAAATGAGGGAGTTGGTTCAATTTAGGAAGATGAGAAGTTCTGTAGATCGTGATGATTGTTGCATAACAAGATAAATATGCTCAATGCCACTGAACTATACACTTAAAAATGGTAACTTTTATGTTATGTGTATTTTGACACACACACACACACACACACACACACACACACACACCGGAGTCACACAGTCACGCACACAAAGAATGAAGGCAAAATAAAGACATTTTCAGACTTGAAGGCTAAGACAGTTTCTACGTAGTGCTATCCACCACTCATGTTGTGTCAATGCTGCCCCTTCTGTGCACCTCTGTCCACATGTGTTCACCCTTTTCCCCTTCCTCTGGTGCTTCCTGTCCTTCCTGCATATCTGACTGATCTCTGGCCCCAAGGAGCATTCTTTGACTCCCCTTGCTCCTGGCCTGATTGCTAAGGGGTTGGTTTAAATAGTACAGTACCAACCTCTTCTCTATAGACCATAATTTTGCAGATTGTAAAAGCAAAACTCCTTAGATCTCACTTAAACTGCAGCAATGCTATTTGTATCACTAGATAGGATTCCAGCTTATGGTGGCTTTTTTTCAACTTTTCTTTGTTAATCTTTTTATCTTGAAATAATTTTAAATTTGCAGACATTATTAAGATAGCACAAGAATTTCTAGATAGCCTTCACTAGCTTCCCCTAATATTAACATTAATCTTACATAAAATCATGATCTATTTATCAAAACTACAAAATTAACATTGGTGCAGCACTTTAAAATAAGCTACAGGCTGATATTTAACGCGTTTCCCATTAATGTCCTATTCTCTTTCAAGATCACACTGCATTTAGTGGTCATGTCTTCATAGTCTTCTCTAATTGCTGACCATCTTTCAGTCTTTCTTTGCTTTGCATGGAATAATGCTTTTGAAAAATCTAGTGAAGTAGTGATATTTTGTAGAGTGTCCCTCAATGTGGATTTGTCTAATACTTTCCGATGAATAAACTGAGGTTGTGGATTTTGGGCAAGAAACCAACAAGGTGATATGCCATTATCCTCACATCATGACAGGGTTTTTAAGACAGCAACACCCCTTTTTACTGGTGATTTTGGCCTTGATAACAGGTTAAGGTGCTGTTTCCACTGTGAAGACAGAATTTCCCCCTTTCCCTACACTACTCCTTTGAAAAGTTAGTCAGTTCAGCTGCACTCAAAGGGAGAGGAATGAAGTTCTTACCTCCTGGAGGGAGGACTGTCAAACAATTTGTAGATACTTGTTCAAATCATCACAAAAATTAGTAAGTATTTAGGGGTATGTATTTGAAAGCTATGCAGATATCCTTTTTTCTGTAGTTTTTCCCACTGATTTGACATCCACCAGTAGACCTTGAATGCAGACTTTATCTTTACTGCTTAGTGATTAGTGATCAGATTTTTTTAATAATGAATGCAGCCAAAAATGGAGTTACTGAGATTCAGCTGTCATGGTGGGCTGATCCATAGATATCCTGACACTGATTTACTGCAAGAGTTTCTGATTTGGTGAGATTTATGTTTGCAGATTTGGAAGCCTGTCCCCTGGAAAGCTTCCTGGCCACTGTTCATTGATCAGTCTAGTCTCAGTTCCTGATTACATTTAAGCAACAGAGAAAGTCTGGGCTTGACTGCTCCCGTTGGAAATATTTTTTGACTCCTTTCCAGAGAAGAGCAGGTTTTTAGGGAACATTACATGACTCTACTGTCTCTATTGCTATGATATCTTTCTACCATCACTTTGTGTTGAGAATTGACAAGTTCTTGGCAAACCAAAGCACAGTGGCTATGCACACAGACAACAGTGTGCAGGGGATGCCAGGTTCTTATGGGAGTGTGTATGTATGTGTGTTTCAGCATTTGGAACTCCCATGTAGCCATATAACTTGTCTATGTTAAGTCCCGTATAACCCACGACAGTACCTCCCCTTAGTTTCCTTAGACAGTAAACTTGTAGAAGCAGGTGGTAAGTGCATTTTACCTGGGAACCCAACACATTGTCAGGCATATAAAAGGCATATAAATCAAGTTAATTGAACAAGTGAACAAGTGACCAGAATTAGGGCTGTCTATGCTTTCCCTAGTTTTCTCAAAATCTCTATAATTTCAGTCACAAAATATTCTCTAGTATCATCAGAATAGTGTTAATGTGTATTTACATTATGAGTTAAAAAATTTTTTGGACTTGGGCCTCCCTGGTGGCGCAGTTGGTTAAGTCGCAGCACTATGAAGCTATCCACAGCCACGGCAGCACGAGTTCAATACCCAGTCAGGGAGCTTCCCACATGGCGCAGCAGACCTCTCCTGTCTCGCCTGCTGCTCCCTTCAGCAGTGTATCTCAGTCAGTCTTCCTGTTCTGCTCCCCACTCTGTCTCTGGTGAATCCTCTCACCACCCCCATATCTCTGGCCTACACCCCAGCTTGTATGCATAAATAAAAAAAATCTTAAAAAAAAAGAAATTAAAAAAAATTTTTGAACTAACCTAGGAATTGAACTGAACACTTAAATTTGAATTTACTTTGGGCATAGGAGAAAAAAGATAGATTGTAGAGTCAGTGATATTTGGATTCAAATCCCAACTTCATCGCTTATTAGGTATGTAATACTATAGAATTCCTCTATGCTCCCTGAGACTCAGTTTCTTTCTCCGTAAAACAGAGATAATAGCATCAATCTTATAGTATTTGTAGGATTACATGAAACTTTATATACAGTGTTTGCATCGTTAGGTGTATATATGCCATATAGATAAAATATGTACACATATATATGCACCTATATATACATATGTATATAATGTATTCTAATCTCTCTCTCTCTCCCTCCCTCCTTCTCTCTCTCTGTCCCTCTCTCCCTCTGTCCCTCTCCCTTTCTCTTTCTCTCCCCCACCCCACCTACCTGCCTAACTACCTATCTTGCTATCCTACATCTGGCTATCATCTAACTATACTATGTATCTATATTTCCTGGCATATGATTAGTATATCAGTCAGTGCCCACATCAAGTATTTCAACAAAGAATATCTAATGTAAGAATTGGTTAAACAGGTGTCACAGAATGACAAAAGCATAGGGGACACTGAGGTAACAGAGAAAATACCTGCAAGGAGAGCTATCACTCCTAAGGTTAGGGGCACAGAGAGAGGTTAGGTGTATTTGAATGAGGAAGCTCAAGGAGAGGCCCTAACCTGTTCTGGGAGGGCACGTTTGCCTGTTGGTGCTGGTTCCCCAGGAGGACATGAAGAGGGAGGTTCTGGGAGGGCCAATGTAACATCAACAACAACAAAAGCCAGAGACTGGTACCTACTGTTGCCTGAGGCGGGGAGTGGGGGACACATTGTGACTCGAGACATCGGCAGGACAACAGGACAGTAGGAATATTCTCCTTCAGCCTTGCAGAGCCTGACACAGCACCACAAAGCAGAGTATGTATGCAAGGGAGGGATTGGAACCGAGAAACGATAGCATAAATTGGCAAATTCTTGTAAGTTCATTTGAATCATTCATCATTTTAACAGCTGTCTAGAATTCCACTGTAGAAAGAGAGCATCGTTTACTTATTCAGTTTCATGATGCTGAACATTCAAATTGATTCCAAATTTTTATTTGAAATGATGCTACAATGAATAATCCTTTAATTCTCTGGATTATAAAATGTTGTAGTTGGGGAGAGCCTGTATGGCATTCTGTAAACCATAAAAGAGGTAATGTTTTTTTCTTCCAGTACTGACTGTGTAAATATTATGTAAATCTAGGTGTTAACAATGTTATATAAAGTATTATCTCCTGTTTCATCCCATGGATGAAAACTCTTATAGAAGGAAGTCTAGCACCTAGCCAAATATATTGACTAGAGTAGGTTTGAGTAAAGATTTGATAGTGATGCTGCTGAAGAAATAACCTACCCAAATTATGTCTTACTTAATATTCTTGGAGAGCCCAAAGATTAATTTCTTTCCTCCTTGAATGTAACGAAGCACAAAAAGTATGTCAACAGCAAACGCGGATTTAATGCTTTGTGTTCATTTCTCTAACAGGAAATATTTAGCTAGAACATGTCAGTCAAAAGTCTCCCACAATGTGTCACTTTCAATAAGGATATCGATTTTTGAAGTATTCTATAATTTTCTGTGTATTGACTTGGTTTATCTGTTAAAAATGCTTAGTGCACAGGGAAGATAAAACATTTCGGAGAAGCAAGAGTGCCATCTTGTGGAACATTTGTGGGGTTTGTTTTTGGTTTTGCATGAACTGCTGTTGATTTGAAGCTTTCTTTTCATTTTGCTCAATACAATCCCCTGCTCCGGCTCAATCCTCTGTATTTTGTCCTTTTGTCTTATTTAATCTATGGCATTGGGTGGTACTAGTTTCATTTTACACCCCAGCTTTAAGGACATGAAATTTCCTTTATTATTTAATCCGACCCATGTCCTGTACTGTCTTTGTCTATTTCCTTCTTTGTCCCAAATTTTGATTCAGGAGTGCCTTGTGCTTCCCCAAGGAATAGCAGGAAATTTTATTTAAAAATGTACTTAACCATTATAATTTAGAGGAAATATCTGCTTTTTGAGAGGAGATGGGGGAGTATGTAGAATGAACTCTTCAAAGGTTAAGAAGGTCTTCTGCGCATGGAAACTTCTATTCCTAATTGACCGTGGTTTCATTCTGACATCCAATGTGTGCATTTGTGAAAACTGGTTCGACTTTTCTGTTTAGCATGTTATTCACAGAGAGGTTGGAATCTGGAAAAAGTTGTGATATATCATTAAGAGAATGATACAAAGGCACTAATATTTCAGGGTGGATACTGTCTTTCCTGCTTCTTGTCTCCATGCTTACCATCTTACGGCTCAAGGGGAGACATGAAGAGAATATGGCATGTTTAGGCTCAGAAAAGGGAGCTCCAAGACTCAAAGCACTGGCAGCTGACAGCCAGGCTCATTCCTTTTTGCTTACCCAAACCTCCCTACTCTCTCACCTGCTGACCCCAAATAAAAGCCTGAAAAATGCCACAAAATAAAAATACAAATCAAATTAACATCTTTTACAGAGCTATTAATTTAGCTATGCGTAGCTGTTCATACTTTCAAATGGATAGGTGGAAAAGGGTTAATTATATAAAACACTTAGCCCAAACTTGCCCAATGGTATCCTTTTTCAGCCATGCAACCAACTTATTGAAAATTTTCCTGAAACATATTTATCGCTTTGATGCTGATCCTCTGATATTGAGAAATAGGCTCATACAGGCCCTTAAACTGATCTTAAGGCCTATAGAATTTCAACTTGGGGAGGAAGAATACAGCACCCTAGCATTCTTGGGACTAATAGCCTGATTAAAAAAAAAAAATGTATCTCTTCTACTACACTCTAACCATGTGGGGGTGTAGAAAATACCATGTTCCTTTTTTAAAGATTTATTTATTTATGCATACAAGAGCTGGGGTATAGGCCAGAGGTGTGTGCGTGTGTGGTGGGGATGGGGGTGAAAGGATTCACCAGAGACAGAGTGGGGAGCAGAACAGAGGATTGACTGAAATAAACTGCTGAGGGGAGCAGCAGGCGAGGCAGGAGAGGTCTGCTGTGCCAGGTGGGTTCGCTGGCTGCAGACTTAACTCCTTGTACCACCAGGGAGACCCAGAAAATACCATATTCTTATAGACCCTGCCACTCTGAAAACAGTTGACTGGTCTGGGGTGATCCAGACCCAGATGGTTAGCCAATCAACACCTTTTCCAGGAATGTTCATATTTCAGAGAAAGTAGAGTTGGTCTCAGTGAAAGAGAATGAAAGTGATACAGAGAAAGGGATGGTGAGAGTCCTGGTGGTTTTCAAGTCTTTGCTTGGAATGTTCTTAAGTCCTAGTTGCCCCTCTGATGTTTCCTGGGCTTGACTATATGACATACTTTTGTATCTTTCCAGTAGTTCCTCTTATTTCTTGGGTCTCAGTGAAACAGTTTAAATGACTAAGTCAGTCTCAGGTTCCAAGAATATAAAGAAGAGGGAAAAAAACCTTATTTAAATTTCTCTTTAAGGCTTGTATTTACAAACACAACTGATCTGACACAGCCTGAACAAGTAGAAGCAAATAATTTTGAGTTAAGCTCCAAGATTGGCTGGAGACTGAGAAAAGCAGAAAAAAGGGGAGCTACTCACAAGCAGGGGCCCACCAGCAGAAATTCAAAGCTCCAGTTACCTAAAGAAAAATCTGTTCACATATGAACTTCACAGTAGCTAGTCAATAAAATTCAGCCAAATCCACATTTCTTTGCCCTCAATCTGCATATTTCAGAGTATAAAATTTGACTCCTTTGTGCTTAACTCCAATTTCTAAAACATATATAATTTTATTTCCCTTTAAGTCAGGAGGACTAAGATAAATACCAGATGGTTTCACTTATATGTAGAATTTAGAGAAACCAAACAAAGGGTCAAAGATAAACCTTGAAAGCTGACCATGGATCTGAGGCATCCAAGAGGGAGACAGGAGGGGAGAGGAGAGGGGGACTGATGAAAACTGCATAGTAGGCCTCCCTGGTGCAGGGGTTAAGCGCTGTGCTGTGGAGCTGTCGGCAGCCGCGATGCGAGTTCGACGCCCAGCCGGGGAGAATCCCACATGGCGCGGCAGACCTCTCCTGCCTCTCCCACTGCTCCCCTCAGCAGTGTATTTCTGATCTGCCTGTTCTGCTCCCCACTCTGTCTCTGGTGAACCCTCTTGCCGCCCCACACCTCTGGTCTGTACCCCAGCTTGTATGTATAAATAAATAAATCTTTAAAAAAAATAAATGTATTTGGAAGTATCCCTTCTTTCTGAATTTTTTGAAAGTCTGAATATGATAGGAACTAGTTGATCTTTGAAAGTTTGGTAAAACTTGCTTGTGAAGCCATCTGGTGCTGGACTTTTCTTTTTTGGGAGAGTTTTGATTAATACCTCAATTTACTTGCTTGTGGGTTGGTTGGTGTAGGATTTGTATTTCTTCCTTATTCAGTGTTGACGATTGTATGATTCTAGGAATACCCATCTCACCTTGGTTGTGATTATCCTCCGAATTTCTGAAGTCTTTTGCAATTTCTTTTTTTTTTGGATTCTATTTGAGTTTCCTCCCTCTTTTTCTTAGTGAGCCTAGCTGAAGGTTTATCTATTTTATTTTTTCAAAGATCCAGCTTTGATTTCAATAATCTTTTGAACTCTGTTATTTCTATTTCATCTCTGATTTTTATCCTTTTCTTTCCTTCTACTAACTTTTTTTTGTTGTTCTTTTTTAAGTTCCCTGAGATGTGAGATAAGGTTACTTTGGGCTCTTTCTTGGTTCTTGATGTTGGTCTGTATTCCTATATACTTCCCACTCAGTACTACTTTTGCCGTGTTCCATATGTTCTAGAAGGTTGTGTCCTTACTGTCACTTGTCGCTAGGTACTTTTTGATTTCTTAAGTGATAACTTCATTAATCCAGTAGTCTCTCAGCAGTGTGTTGTTCAATATCCATGTATTAGAGAATTTCCTTGTTTTCTTTTTGTAGTTGATTTTAGTTTGTTGTCTTTATGGTCAGAGAAGATACTTGGCATAGATCTGAGACATACAGCAGGAGAGGGGGAAGGAGGAGTCAAAACGGGAGGGAAGAGCACAAGGGACTATGGTAATGGGTCACGGGTGCTATGGTGGTGGGGGAACTATGGGGGTTACACCTTTGGGGAGAAGTCAAATATTGTACAAAAATAAACAATGATGTAAGAAAATAAATTTTTTCCCCCTCATCTATGTTGGAGAGTTCCAAGTTTCTTTACAACCTCACCAAAATTTGTATGTTTTTTAAATAGTCAACGAGTGGGTATGAATCGATTTTATTCATGTTCCTCTAGTAGCTAATAATGTTAAGCATCTTTTTTACTTGGTTGTCATTTGTATGCCTTCTTTGGAGAAATGTCTTTTCCAATCCTGTGCCTATTTTTTAATCTAGTCATTTGTTTTTTTTTTGTTGTCAAGTTGCAGGAGATCTTTATATGTTTTGTATATTAAGTCTTTATCAGATATATGATTTGTGAATATTTTCTCCCATTTTGTGTTTTTCTCTCTCGCAATAGTTTCCTTTAATACACAAAGCATTTTTATTTTGATGAAGATCAATTTATTAGTTTTGTCTTTTTTTGGCCTATGCTTTTGGTGTCATAGCTAAGAAATCACCGTCAAATCCAATGTCTTGAGCTGATCCCCTGTTTTCTTCTAACAGTCTTTAGTTCAAGCTCCTGCTTATAGTTTGTTGAACTTCTTGGATGTGTATATTCATGCCTTTTTATCAGATTTGGAAGTTTTCAGTCACATTTCTTTTGAACTTTTTTTCTGTCCCTTTTCTATATTCATGTGTATTTGCCACCAGTTTACCCGAGTATGTAATTTTGGAATTTAAACTTCACAAGTCCATATGTTTATGTGCCTCAATCACCTCCCACCATTTCTTCAGTGTCACCACCTTATCATTTTCTCTCCCTCACTCCCATTCTCCCTGGTAAACATTTATTATTCATAGAATCTAAGAATTATTCTTGTTGTTTTGCCAGTCCTCTCATTTATATTCTGCAAAAGAGAGGGATAACTTGGTGTCTTTCACTTTTTCACTTTGTATAATCACCTCAAGATCCATCCATTTTATTCCAAAAGGAGCGTTTCAGCTTTGTTAATAGCTGAGTAGTATTCCAATTAGTATATAATCCACAGTTTTTTCAGTCATTTTGTCTATGACTCTTATAATCTTATCTTGATATGTTTTATCGTGTCTCATGGGTTCCTCAGACTGTTCATTTTTCAGTTCTTTTTCTTTGTTCCTCAGATTACCTTCAAATTCACTGATTCTTCTGTTTAAGTCTGCTGCTGAACTATTCCAGTTTTTCAGTGTAATTCCTTTGTGTAATTTCAATCCCTTCATTGATAGTCTCAGTTTGTTCAGATGATCATTTTCCCAATTTTCTTTTCTCTTTGTTGTCATTAGTTCATTGAACACACTTAAGTTTCTTTCACTTAAAAAAAAAAAAGATTTATTTATTTATGCATACTAGACCTGGGGTGTAGGCCAGAGGTGTGGGGTGGTGAGAGGATACACCAGAGATGGAGTAGGGAGCAGAACAGACAGATCAACTGAAGTACCCTGCTGAGGGGAGCAGCACATGAAGCAGGAGAGGTCTGCTGCGCCGTATGGGAAGCTCCCTGGCCAGGGATCGAACTTGTGCTGCAGTGGCTGCGGACAGCTTCTTAGGCAGGCTGAGATTTAAACCTTTGCGCCACCAGGGAAGCCCGATTCTTTGACTATTAATTTCAGTGTCTGGCCTTTTTCAGCAATGACTTTTAAAATCATTTCTTGTGACTGCCTTCAACTGCCTGTCGCTTTGTTTTATAGTTTTGTTGTTGAGAACTGAACATTCTAAGTGGAAATCTAATTCTCCCACTCCTTAGGGATTGCTTGTTTTAGCTTTTTTTGTGTGCTGGGATCCATCTTGTGGTTTTTTCTTATTTTTGCAAAGTATGTATTTCTTGTTGTGTGGGTGCTGAGATTTCTTTTCCATTTTCTGTTGTCACTCATTTCCTTAAATGTTAGACTCCCGAGACAAAACAAAAGTCTTTTAAAAATCCCTGAAACTGGGCAACTACTTCAGTCTGTGGGTGTGGGTGTTGAAAAATGGCAGATCTCTGTGATGGCCCTTTAGTGATCAAAAGCAGCAATCAGCTATCAAAGCACAATGTTCTATTTTTGCACTCTCTGGCTCCAGGAAGGTACACCAGAAATATGAGTGGCCACCTCCACAGCTACATGCTGTTGTGCTGGGAGCTGGTAACTACAAACTTGCAAAAGGCCAAATTCACCAAATTACCAGTGTCTTCAAGTTAAGCCATAGATGTTGGATTTGTTCTTCTGGACTTGTGTGTCACAAAATACCTTAGAGAGTTCCCGAACAGTTCAATAGATGTTTAGGTGAAGGGAAAGACTACTGGAGCTTCCTATTCATTAATCTTTCCTGAACTCATTCTTTACATTGCTTCAATTTTACAATTTAATTCTCTGAGAGTAATTCTATTTGTAAGTTTTGGGGAAGTGACTGACTTGTTTCCATGTCTATCACCTGTTCTGCTTTTCAACCATATTAGAACTCTCTGGCCAGGCTCTCCCCTCGTTTTCCTGTGTTTAATGCAGAGGTCAAACGAAAGCTAAGACAGTTCCCAGCTGGCTCTCCTATTTTTTCTGACCAGTCCTATAACAGAAGAGCTGAAATATCAGGAGTGATCCTGCACATATTGGGGTATTGTCTTACTTTCTTTTCATTCATTCATTATGTCAACTATATTTTGAACAACTACGTGTCAACTCTTTGATGTATAATGGGGAGAAAATTGAAAGAACCGGGTCCTTGTTCTCAATGAGCTCATAGTTGAGTGGAAAAAGCAAATCAATAAAACAAACTCCAGTACAATTTGTAAAATTTGAAAGGAGTGGACAAAAAGATGCTGAGTGAGCTAAGAGGGCATGGTTAAAGGAGTTTGAGGAGTAGGGAGAAAAATGGAAAGCTTTACAATGAAGTACACTTGAAGAAGTTAGCATCTTTGATAGGAGCAGTAGTGAGGGTAAATACTTGGTGAGTGAGAACAAGACCAACTAGCGGAGTATGCGAGCATTAGGTAAGCAGGCAGAAAAGTAGGGGGGCAAGAATCTGTATGGGTTGACTTATTTTGTAGGTGACTCTAGTGTCAGTGCAACTGGGCTGAGTCCAAAGTCCAGTAAATGTGGTGCCCCCTGGAGGGGGTTTGCTGATAAGAATGAATAGCCCCAGGGGAAAATGCTAAGTTTGCAGTTTGGGGGGTGGAGAGTCTGAGGAGATATAAAAGGGACAGAAGGAGAAGGGGAATTCAGTCCCCGTGATGTAGGAAAAGAAGAAGCAGTTGCCATGCTGAAGGAGTAAGCAGTAGCCATGATGTAGGAAAAGCAGCAGCCATAAATGTAGCCACCAAGATTGAGAGTTTGGAAATCAGATGCCAGAGGTTTTTGAACTGCCAGGATATAGAATTTTGGATTGAGCAATTTTGGATTGAGCAATCTTCAGTAACTTTGGGGCCAGCAACTTTGGAGGCTTTGCAAATAGCTGAGTGACAGAAACTGCTCCCAGTTTTGTCTTTACTGCAGCCAAAGGAAGAAGGCAGAGGCCCGAAGCTGGCGCCTTCCTAAAATGCGTGAGTGCAGTCTGATGGGCCGTCTGGCCGCTATAGTTGCTATTTGCAATGTTATTGGCTTGGTGCTGTGCTGGAGCACCATGGTAGTTCCAGGAGCATCTTCAGTGTGTTTTGTGTTGTCCTCATGAGTTGGAACCTGGCCTACAGTCTGGCTGTTGGCATCTGCAGAAGAAGGAAGATGCCATTTTGGAAATGTGGCCTATTGTTTGGAACAAGAGCTCCACATCAGCAGTGGTGGGAAGACGACACCTTTGTTATTTTTCTGGGACTTAAAGGACTGGATGTTGTTTTAAGTAAGGTAAATGGCCATATATTGACTTTAGTAATTCTTTGCTTTTTCTTGTTTGTTAAATAAATTTCATTGTTATTGTTCCTTAAGTCTGAATAGTCTTGCAATTGTGCGCACGGGTGCAGAACCAAGATAGTGACCAGTAAGCAACTGGGCACTGCCTTGTCCAATTTTAAAGCTCCTCATTTGCCCACTATCAATAGGATTGTCAATAAAAAAGCAATACAATCAGACTAGAAAAATTAATATGAGGGCATATTTGAAATAAATTTAGTCATCTCTTAAGTTGACTGACTTTAAAAGTCTTACCTCTTTCTCCTGTCTCCTTCCCTTTGTCTTTTTCTCATCTTCCTTCTCTCCCTTTTATTCAACAAGAATTTGTTAGCTGCTCTTCTCTAAGCCACATACCCAGCAACAATGATGCACATTGTGGGTGTAGCCTACAAGGCTCCTTTCAAATTAGACAAGAGCAGGATGCTAGATGGCCCTGGGGCAATAGGTATACATCTCAGGGCGTGACCAGGGATGACCTACTGTCTGGTGATGGATGTGCTTTACCCCCAGGGACTGATCAGTGGGACACTTTGTTAAAAAGATTGGCGCCATGGGTGGGGGTTGGGTGTAATCTTTGGACTCACCCTCCCTAAAGCCAAAATTCAGTGTTTAGTTTAACCCACCCTTCTCTGTCAATAAAAAGGTGAGGATTTTGCTCTCTAGCAGCATCCTACACTGTGTAGCCTGCTCCACACCTCCCATTTCTTTATCTGTGTGGTGTTGCCAATGCAACAATATATAAAAATGACAAAGACACTTTTTCCACTTGATTTAGTAGAGACAAACTTGACATGGAAACAGCCACTTGATGTCAAGGATTTCGGCAGGAGGAGGGGGAAAGCATTCTGGTCAGAAGCTTGCTTGAGTAAAGGTTTGGTGGATGCAAGGAAAAGCCACGAATTTTAGAGGTGGGTTTTGTCCTCTGAGATGTCCCCATTAGTTTCTGAGTGTTTTCTTACTTCCAGGCACAAGATGTTCCAGGCTTATATTGTACCTTCCCTGCCCTACTCTTGTACTCAAACATTATCCATGGAGATGAACATGCTTTAAATATTTGCAATGTATTTATTTGAAAATACTTTTGAGCATACTTTTTAATGATTTTTATTTACCATGTTTCAAAAAAAATCATTTTGTATTTAATGCCAGTTAATTTCTAGTGCCACTTTACCCATAGTGCAATATGCTCATGAGATGCTGATTTTGTGATCAAGATTCTCCCAATTACACAACTTGTCTAGCACGTAAACTAATGAGGTTGGCAAGGGATGAGAGTATTTACATTTTTAAAAATGTGTACTTTTAAAAAACATTTTAAGTAAGACATACCTCAGTGATTTTCACATTTTTTAAAAAAAATTTTTTAAAAGATTTATTTATTTTTGCTTACAGGCTGGGGTACAGGCCAGAGGCGTGGGGGTGGCGAGAGGGTTCACCAGAGACAGTGGGGAGCAGAACAGGCAGATCGACCAAAATACACTGCTGAGGGGAGCAGTCAGCGAGGTCTGCTGTGCCATGTGGGAATCTCCCCGGCCAGGTGTCGAACTGGCATCACCTCTGTCGACAGCTCCACAGCGCAGTGCTTAATCGCTGGGCCACCAGGGGGGCCCGATTTTCACATCTTTTTAAAATCATTTTGTTTTCAGAGAAGATATTGAAGTTTACATGTTTTATTCAAGACATTTAACATACAACAAGCTGAAATAAAATATACAAGAAATTTACGAGGCATGACACAGGTGAGAAAATCAAGAAATTTACGAGGCATGACACAGATGAGAAAATCTGAAATATTTTTAACTTAATTTGTCCTATGAAGAGTATGTGGAATCGACAATGGTTTTGCACATCAGCTATTTTTCCCCCATAAGTTCTTATTTACCCTTCCAGAAAGTATAATGTGCTATTGTGTCTAAGAAATTAGTGAATAACTAGGTTTCCCACCTTTCCAAATTACAAAGCATTACTTCAGTCTTAGGTCTTCTGACAGAACAGAATACCTGTCCTCAAAAAAGATTATTTCCTTTTTCTTTTTACTAAGTTCTTCAATGAAATGCTACTAGTACACTGAATCAGAAAGCAAATACAAGGCATCTATCTTTATATCACAAAGAAAATCAATGAAGACTCAAAAGATAAACATCCAGTAATTAAAAAGAAATTCCAAATTTCGATATCAGGAGCAATACGATTTCCACATTATCTTTTTCTAAAAATGATCTTTTCCAGATTTTTTCCAGACTTCTTTTACGCCTTTAATGCTTTCTTTTTTCACACATTTCCAGTATTCCTGTATACTTGGATTTTGTGGTACCTGTTAACCAGAAGTAAAAATTAAAGGGGTCATTCTCTTTAAGGCTAAACATGATTTCATATTTACTTTGTTACTGTTTATTTCCCACATTGCTCCAAATAGGATTTGAGATGAATTTTGTAAAAGATGACTGCAACAGAGCTGTAAAATAAGGGTAAAAAAATAAAGTGAATGTTATGTAAGACTATGCTTAGGATAACTATGGGAATGAAGGGAGACTAATTATATGGCAATGCAGGTTCCTCCTTAAGTCGATAAGGAAGGCTTTGAGTAATTTTCTTTCATAAACTGGTTTTAAATTATAATTATCTGATTCCATTTTATGATATTTTATAATATGTCCCTTTTTCTGGTGAACTTAATGTGGAATAAAAATCATAAATCTAAACTTTTGATTTAACCATGGTTAAAATAAAACACAACAACTATATTTGATGAGAAGCTTTAAGAAGAAATAAGAAAATTCATGTATGTGTTTTGTGAATTAAAAATAGTGTGTGGTTATCATTCCTCTCAACTAAATGACAATGTAAAGGTTAGAAAACATCCAGGTCCTGGTGACCAAAAAGGTACAGCACTGCTGGAAATTAGCCAAATGGAAACAAAAATCTGTTTTAGGTTATAGGTGTTCTTTATAACATCATTTATTTACAGCTCTTCTCTTAATATTTTTTGAGAAATGACAAAGAGCTTCCTGGATATATTAAATTGTTAACTGCGCAAATTGGTTTAATTTTTAGGAAAATGATCACTGACTTTGAGGTGTTAGGTGACTACAAAGTTTCACTTTGCTACTAGAAATTATATTTGTTCATTGTCATACATAATGTTCATAGTAGGCAACTGAAATCAGTTTTTTCTTTTTTTTTACATTTTAAAAGGACAGGTTTATAGGAAAAAGCGAAAGAAAAACCTGTTTAGACATAGGTAGTCAGGAAAGCTTTGTTTTTCCAGTTGAAATTGGTTTTCTAAGTTCTAGAAAGTCTTTTATGAACCTACTAATCTCTCATTCTCCCTTCTTCCTTTCTTCTGGCCTAAATATCAATAGTTGTCTTTGGACTTGTTTTCAACCTTAATATTGCTTTAATGAGAATGTTTCTAGCAGATTTTAATCTAAACAAAATATTTTTATTTGTCCCCCAGTTACAAACCAATACGTAAATTTCAGTAATGACAAAAGCTAACATTTATTTTGCATCTCAGCACTTAAATAGTATTTTACAAAAAATTCTCACAAAAATTTTAAATGTTAGATCTTATTAAGTTTTCTCATTGTATACAGGAAGAATCTGAGGTTCAGAAAAATGAAGTGGCTTTTTAAAGATTCAGCAGTTAGTACATCATATAAACATGGATTTGACTCTAAATGTATCTAACTAGAGTCCAAAGTAAAATATAAGGCTATCATTACTGAATAGTGGTTTCTGATTAGATTTAGATTAACAGGAAGAAAAAAAGCAAAGAAAATGTTGGATCTCATCTCTATGAGATATTTCAGTCTTGGTTGTAATTATCACTCACAATCTCTTAATGAATTATAAAACCCCCATTTAAAGCTATATATTTGTTCAAATTCTAGGTCTAATATCATTCACTTATTTACATATAAATATATACATTAAAAATTCCAAATCTGTTACCCATAAGCCTCGATGCATCCTGTTTTTTAATACCCCAAGAAACTCTCCATGACTGAGACATTCATCACCATCCAAATCAAAGATCTTGAAGACTGTGTCCAAAATATTGTTTGAGAGGTCTTGTCCTGTTGCTACTTTCACAGCTCTCTTAAACTCCGCTAAAAATAGTAAACATAAAACAACTCAACTATGGGGAATAGTGTAAGTGGAATTAATATAAATTTTTATTATTTGGAAAGTAAAATCTGAACTTTTATTATTTAGGAAGTGAAACAAAACCAAAAATACCCATCAGGAATGTATTCAAGTAATAAATCTGACTGGGAAATGACATAAGTAATGCATAACCAGACCGTTTTAATCTAATAAATGTTCTAAACACAAATAATCAAGCATTTCCTGCTTTTTAAAAGTGGAATAATAAGAAATGGTAAATAAAGTTATTGTCAAACGTGTTAGAATTCTGAATCTAAAATAACCACATTAATTAAAAGGTTATTATTTATAACTGACTTCTTGATTGGTATAATTTAAAGAATAGAATGATATGGTTTATAGATAACACAAATTAAATGGTTCATGTAACTTACGGAGTCTGATAGGGCGATGAGCTAAAGTAAACATTTTCATGGCAATAGCAAAGTCTTCCAAGTGGGTTGTAAAATTGCAAAAGGACTTGAACTCATCCAAACTAATGCTCTAAAATAACAAAACCAAGTTTTCATTACATATTTATAAATACACAATCTTATGACTCTAAGTGTGAATACTTTTCTATCACAAACCTATCAACAACTTTCTGAGTCTTAAAAATTTTGAGATGAAAAATAATTATAGACTTTAGAGATTAGAACAACCCCCAAGAGATTAATTGGCAGGGCCACTATGTATAAGTTGTGTTATCTGTACGCTGTGAGAATGGGATCTGAGTTGTGCAGTTCAAGATTTTGAGTGGCACTGTGTTACAAACTGAAGTATCCTTCCCAAAATCCCTATGTTGAGGCCTTATCCCCAGTGTGACTGTATTTAGAGATGGGGCTGTTAGAGAGGTAATTAAGGCTAAATGAAGTCAAAAGGGTTTGGTCCAAAGCCATGAGGTCTGATTTCCTGGTAAGAAGAGGAAGAGACACCAGAGTTTGCTCTCATTTTACAAATGAGCATGGAGAAAATGTCATGTGTTGTGAGAACAGTGAGAAATCTACAAGGATTTTTTCCAGTGAAAAAATCAAGTATGAAAATTCTTAATCCACTGCAGCATGAGTTCGATCCCCGGCTAGGGAGCTTCCCACATGGTGCAGCAGACCTCTCCTGCCTCGCCCGCTGCTCCCCTCAGCAGTGTATTTCAGTAGATCTGTCTTTTCTGCTCCCCACTGTCTCTGGTGAATCCTCTAACTCCTCCCCACACTATCGGAACTACACCCCAGCTTGTATGCATAAATAAATAAATCTTTAAAAAAAAAAATCCACAATAAAGGAGCCAAGAGTACACAATGGAGAAAGAAGAGTCTCTTCAACAAATGGTGCTGGGAAAATTAGACAGTCACACGCTGAAGAATGAAACTTGATCACCATCGCCCAAATTAAAAAACTCAAAGTGCATTCAAGACATGGATAAGACCTAAAACTATAAAATACACTAAAGAAAAAAACAGATAAAATTCTTCACAACACTGGCTTCAGAAAGGTCTTTCAGAATTTGTCTCTAGTGGCAAGAGAAGCTAAACAAATAGAAACAAAAGGAATGACAGCAAACTAAAAAGCTCTGTACAGCAAAAAAAACTATCAGTGAAACAGTAAGCACACTACTAAATGAGGGTAAATTTGCACACAACACATCTGACAAAAGGCTGCTAATCTAAATATATAAAGAACTCATGCAACTCAACAACAACAAAAAACGATTAAGCCAATTAAATGGGCAGAAGGGAAAAAATGGGCAGAAGAGCTGAATAGGCATATCTCCAAAGACATACAGATGGCCAACAGGCACATGAAAAAAAAAGTTCACCATCACTTTTCATCAGGGAAATGCAAATCAAAACCAAAATGAGATACCATCTCATACCCATGAGAATGATCCACATCAAAAAAGCCAGAACCAACAAATATTGGTGAGCGTGTGGAGAAAAAGGAACCCTCCTACAGTTGGTGGGGATGTAGACTGGTCCAACCTCAGTGGATAACAGTATGGAGGTTCTCAAAATATTAAAAATAGATCTATCATATGATCCAGCGATTCCACTCCTAGGCATCTACCCAAAGAGTGCAAAAACACTAATTTGAAAGGGATATATACACTCCTACATTCATTGCAGCACTATTTACGATAGCCAAGTTATGGAAACAGGCTAAGTGCCCAAAGACAGATGAGTCAGTTAGGAAGATGCGGTATATGTGGTATTCATATACACATAATGATATACTGTTCGGCTATTAAAAAAAAAAAAAGGTAAACTCTTTTCCACCCCCACATTGTTTATGGAGGTAAAGTAGGTTTACATCTTTGTATCTGCTCCAGGGGTTATATTTCAAACTTCTATAAATGTATACTTTCACTCCTTGCCTACCACCTGTGCCAAAACAATTCTCTACCATGTTCCACTGGGGTTCCTTACCTCCCTATTTCTACCTCTCCAACCTCCCCCTTTGGTTGCCTCAGTTTTGCAGTCATATGCTGAGTTTATTATTAGTGTTGTCTTGACTGTCCCTTTACTACATTTCTCTATATTCCACATGTAAGACCACGCACTAGTATTTGTCTTTCTCTTAACTTATCACTTAGCATTATCTTCTCTAGTTCCATCCATGTTGTCACAAATGGCAATTCATCCACTTTTATAGCTGAGTGGTATTCTACTGTATATGTAAACCATATTTTTCTGATCGTTTGATCCTTGGGCACTTAGGCTGTTTCCATTACTTTGGTATTATAAATGGGACTCCAGTGAACATAGGAGTACATATATCCCTTTCAAATTAGTGTTTTCGCATTCTTTGGGTAGATACCTGGGGACAGAATTGCTGGGTAATATGGTAATTTCATTTTTACTATTTTGAGAAACCTCCTGTTTCCTGTTTTCTGTAGGGGTTGGACCAGTCTATATTCCCAACAGCTGTGGGAGGGTTCCTTTTTCTCCACACCCTCACCAACATGTGTTGGTTCTGGTCTTTTTGATGTGGACCATTCTCATAGATGTGACATGGTATCTCATTGTGGTTTCTATTTGCATTTCCCTGATGGGCATCTTTTTCCTGTGCCTGTGGCCATCTGTATGTTTTCTTTGCAGAAGTGCCTGTTTAGCACTTTATCCCATCTTTTTTTGATTGTGCTCTTTTCTTTTTGTTGAACTGTATGAATTCTTTGTAGATCTTGAACACTAGCTCCTTGTCACATGTATAGTGTGCAAATATTTTCTATTCAGTAGGTTGCTTTAGAGTTTTTTTTTCCTTATTGTGCAGAAGCTTTTTTGCTTGCTGTAGATTATGTTGATAATCCTGTTTTTCTTGTTTTTAGAGATGAATCTACAAAGACATCACTGATGACTATGTTGTGATGTGTTGTGCCTATGTTTTCTTCTATGTATTTTATGGTTTCAGGTCTTATATCTAAGCCTATTATCCATTTTTAGTCTTTTTGGTATAATACAGTAGTGTAGCCTCATTCTTTTGCATGTGACTGTCCAGTTTTTTCAACACTTATTTAAGACTTTCCTTTCTGCAAAGCATACTCTTGGTCCCTTTGTCATAAACTAACTGTCCATCTAAATGTGGGTGCATTTCCTGTGCTAATTATTCTATTCCATTGCTCTATGTCTGGTTTTATTCCAATATCATACTATTTTGATTATTATCAAAATATTTAGTTTGAAGTCTGGGCACATGATACCACCAATACTCCTCTTTTTTGTCACATTGCTTTTGCTTTTCCAGAACTTTTGTAGTTCTATATGAATTTCAGAATGTTTTCAGCATATTCTTTGAAGAATGCTATTGAAACTTTAATAGGGATTGAACTGAATCTGTATACTCCTTTGGTCAATATATCCATTTTAATGTTTGTTCCCCATCTTCCACCAGGGTGACAGTTTAGTGGGACTTGAGGTGCCGATCCTTGCACAGCGGAAGAGCACCGGGAAAAAAGAAACCCAGGCTTGTTGGAGGGTGGAGGAGAGGGGAAAAGTACATTTCAGTTGTCAGGGGGAGGAATATTCCTGGGGTCACTGGAGGTCAGTACGGGCCTCGGTGTTGGTGGCACTGGGGTTGGATCACTGGTGAACTTCAGGAGCTGATGGTTAGACCCCAGGAACCTGAGGGGAACTGCAGGAATGGTGGGTGCAGTTTTTGTTTTCAGAGATGAATCTACTAAGACATCATTGATGACTATGTTGTGATATGTTTTGCCTATGTTTTCTTCTACTTTATGGTTTCATGTATTATATCTCTGGAACCAGCTGCTAGGGTGAACCATAGCACCCGAGAGAGGGTGGACCCCTGGGGCTGGAGGATGGACCCTGGAAGCATTGGGTTGGACCCAAGAAATCGCTGGGTGGACTACTGGAGCTAGGGTGATGGACTTCTGCAGCAGGGAGTGCCCACACACCCCAAGAGGCAGTCCCACTGTGGGGGATGGGTAGCAACAGCAAGCTTCCTAGTGGGGGTAGAGGCAGAGACTCAGGTAGTAGACGACACGAGGGGGTGCAGGGAGACATGGCAGGTAGGTTCAGAGGGGCTGTGGGTTTCGTTATCTTGAAGTGGAACTGCAGGAAGAGATCCTTCATTTCCCCATTCCTGTGAGTCCAAAATTTGCCTTTGGCCTTGTCAATAGCCCTGATAGGCACCTTGAAGATAAATCTCAAAGGATTTAGTGTCGATCAGCAGGTACTGCCAGCACCTGTCTGTTCTTAGGCAGACGTGAAGTAGTGGTAGGGCATGATGCTCTTGGCCATCTCAGGGAGGTCAATCTGAAAGAAGAAATTGCTGGCGCATGTCTGTGTCTGTTTAATCACTTTGTAGTGGGGCAGCCAATCTTCACAAACTTCTCTAGCTTCACCTTGACATTCTCTGGTGCTGGTTGGTGGGTGTCTCCTTGGCTGCTCACTGGCCAAGTTGGTTGGATTCTTTTTTCCTTGGTTGTGTGCAAGGTAACTGCCCTCATTGTTATGCAGTGTCAGGCACAGGTTGCATTTTTAAGAACCCAGATGAGGGGCCTCCCCGGTGGCGCAGCGGTTGAGCACTGCGCCGTGGAGCTGTCGGCAGTGCATGATGCGAGTTCGACGCCCAGCCAGGGAGAATCCCACATGGTGCGGCAGACCTCTGCTGTCTCGCCCGCTGCTCCCCTCAGCAGTGTATTTCTGATCTGCCTGTTCTGCTCCCCACTGTCTCTGGTGAACCCTCTCGCCGCCCCACACCTCTGGCCTGTACCCCAGCTTGTATGTATAAATAAATAAATCTTTAAAAAAAAAAAAGAACCCAGATGATTTTTCATAAAGGGACTTCATTGATGTTGATGTGTTGATAGTCTCTAGGGCCAGCTGATGGAGCCACTCCCTGCAACATGGTTGCTCTCAGAAGAGGAGGAGGCACAACCCCCAGCCTGGCCCCCAGGCAGTGCTGGAAGTCCATGGTGAAGGTCTTGGGGCTTTACTGAATGGGGTGAGAAACTGAGGTCTAGCTGCTGTTTTCTTTTCCCCCACCCCCTCATTCTGTGTACAAGCTGTGGGCAAAGCAAACACTAATGGTCATTTTAATGTTAATTTTCCCAGTCCATGAACAGAACAGGGAGTATCTTTTTGTTTCTTCATGTTTTCTTCTATTTCTTCTAATGTCTTATAGTTTTCTTTGTATCAGTACTTCACCTCCTTTATTAAGTTTATTTCCAGGTATTTAATTCTTTTTGATGTGACTGCAAATGGGATTGTTTTCTTGATTTCTTTCTCTTCTAGCTCGTTGTTTGTATGTGGGAACACAAGTGATTTGCAACCTGTTACTTTACAGTACTGATTATTTCAATTAGTATTTTAGCGGAGACTAGAGTTTTTTATGTATGTTACGTGCAGATAATGATAGTTTTACTTCTCTTCTTATTCCTGTATATCTGAAAGATTATGCTTCTTGTGGTTAGGCAGGAGTCATGTGGTTAGTCTGGTCACTAATTTAGTGTACTGATATTTCTTGGACAAAACATTTAAAGGACTCACTCTTTTCTTCTTCTGTCACTATCTCTTAGAATGGTGTTTTTTCTAGATGGTGAGGTTCCAAGACAGTAGAGTCTCCAGGGTCTGGGTCTCTAAGTTACTAATATTGGCAGAGCCCATAATGAACAAAAGAAACCTTATGTTAGCCATGGGGATTTAACTAATCATAGCAAATGTAGGCTATTCTGATTAATATAACTATTATAATTACAAATGATGATTTAAGGGACTGCTATATTTATTCTAAGATTTTTCTAAACTAGGTATTTCTTTTAATATCAACCAAGGATTTAAAGTTTTCATTTTTTTTTGTTAAACTGTTTTCTGATTTGTTATATAGTTTTATTGTAATTATGAATGCAATTTTCTCACTAGTTTAAAAAAATTATATAAAAATACTCATGTCAAAATGTTTTTGAATGAAGTGAAAACTATAAAGCAAAAATCACTTGAAATCTTACAATTAATCATTATATTAATATACTAATAACTGTATTAGCTTATTAACAGAGTAATCATATTAACAGTTTAACAAACATCACTTCATACATATGTATGCCATTCTATCTTCTGCCTTGCAATTTGTACATTGGACAGTTACTTCTTTAGCATTTAAATAGGTGCATTATTAAATTTATTTATTTATTTTTTAAAGATTTATTTTTATTTATGCATGTAAGAACTGGGGTATAGGCCAGAGGAGTGGGGTGCGGGGGTAGAGGATTCACCAGACAGAATGGGGAGCAGAACAGGTGGATCTACTGAAATACACTGCTGAGGGGAGGAATGGGCAAGACAGGAGAGGTCTGCAGTGCCATATGGGTTAGCAACCTGGCCAGGATCAAATTCATACTTCAGTGGATTGCAATAGCTTGATAGTGCTGAGACTTTAACCTCTGTGCTGCCAAGGAGGCCTGAATTTTTGCTTTTAATGGATTTTCAATTTGATTTCCTTGTGTTCTCTAGGTATATAATCACATCATATGTAAACAATGTCACCTCCTTTCAAATTTTTATACTGTTTTATATTATTAATTTGTACTGGCTAAGATTTCCAGCGTAGAAAGTAGCGGTGGTGCTAGTGAACATTACTGTCTTATTTCCAACTTTACTAGAAATGTAAAACTCATGGTTGTTATGCTGATTTTTAGGCAACTGTTCACCCATTTGAAAATGGTATATTCTTCAACTAGATTTTACACTTAAATAATATAAATAATAGAGAGTAATTTAGTTTTGGTTAATTTGGAAATTACTTTAATTACATAAATGTCTAATTTATTATGTCATTTTATCATAACAAAAAGGCATACCAACCTCTCCTGCTGTCAACTTCTCTCTCACATTTTTCCAATAAATGTCTTTATTTTCAGTGTTAGTGAAAAGGAGTAGCCACTCTGCAAAGTCTTCTTTTCTCATAAAATTCAAACCTTTAGAAAACTGCTGGAATTCCATTTCTTGGATCTCTGTTTGCAAACTTTCCATAAACCTAAATGTTAAAATACAAAACTGATATAAGTAACTAGTGGCAATATTATAATGCTACAATATGGCATTACCAACTGAGTGGTTAGACTCTTGATAAGGTAGTCTGGATGGAGTATTAGTGCTGTACAAAGGGTTATGGAGACCAGAAAGATGGAGAGATACTGTTTCAGTCCAACACTTGCTTTAAATTGTGACTCCTTATACTTAATTTGTGCAAATTATACTTGACAACCTACATTCTCATAGATTTAAAAGTTATGTAATTTGTTGCTTTGATACATCCATAGAAAATAACTTTTTGAATATTTATCACAGAGACTTATATTTCAGTTGGGAAACAACTTTTAGAACATAGATCATAATTAATGGTTCCCAATACATTTCAGACACCAAAGTTGATCAATGTAATCAATGGCTTTGCATCAAAAACTTAGACTTACTTAAAAATAGCTGTACTCTTTGGGATATCATGATTTATGACTATTTTTTTTTGGTAATAAAAACATTTTACTTTGACCAAACTGTTGATGCCTTCCTGAGAAAGGTGACAGTTGAAGTATAGCAAGTTAAAAATATTTTCTTTGAACAAGAACGCAGAAATGCTGCACTTCATCTATTTATAACCAATACCATGTGAAAAGTATTATTATTTCCATGAGTTTTGCTACCAGCCATGCTGTAACCAGGCTGAGTCCAAAGTCCGGTAAAGGCAGTGCCCCCTAGAGAGGGGTTTGCTATTGAGAATGAATAGCCCCAGGTAAACTGCTAAGTTTACATTTAGGGCGGAGTTTCTGATGAAAAATATGAGGGGACTGAAAGAGAAAGAGATTCAGTCGCCATGATGTAGGAAAAGAAGAAACAGTCGCCATGCTGTAGGAATGAAAGAGGCAGTCGCCATGCTGAAGGAATAGAAGAAGCAGTCGCCATAATGTAGACAAAGAAGAAACGTTTTTGGATCTTTAGTGACTTTGGGGTCAGCGACTTTGGAGGCTTTGCAAGTAGCTGAGTGACAGAAACTGCTCCCAGTTTTGTCTTTACTGCAGCCAAAGGAAGAAGGCAGAGGCCCTGAAGCACGTGCCTTCCTAAAATGCATGAGTGCAGTCTGATGGGCCGTCTGGCCGCTGTAGTTGCTGTTTGCAGTGTTGTTGGCCTGGTGCTGTGCTGGGGCACCACGGCAGTTTCGGGAGCATCTCTAGATGTGTTTTGTGTCGTCCTTGTGAGCTGGAACCTGGCCTACACTCTGGCTGTTGCTCGTCTGCAGAAGAAGGAAGACGCCATTTTGTAATCGTGGTCTATTGTTTTGAAGAGGAGTTCCACATCAGCAGTGGCGGAAAGATGCCATCTTTGTTACTTTTCTGGGACTTAACGGACTGGACATTGTTTTAAGTAAGGTAAATGGCCATATGTTGACTTTAGTAATTCTTTGTTTTTCCCTGTTTGTTAAATAAATCCCATTGCTATTGTCCCCTAAGCCTGAGTAGTCTTGCAATTGTGTGCGTGGGTGCAGAACCAAGATAGTGACCGGTAAGCAATTTGGGCACTGCCTTTGGCAACTTTAAAGCCCCATTTTGTTCGCTATCAATGCCACAATTTAATGAGAATATAAATGGGATGAAAAAGATATATTCCAGTTTAATGGGGGAAATATATATTGCCACTGTTAAAAAATTACTTGCTTTATATTTATTTCATTAACCTTAAAACATAAATGGGAAGTTTGATTTTAGTTTCCTTTCTATGTACTAAGAGTCTGTTGCCTGCAAAACTTCCTGAGTTTTTTAGACACACAGATTTATCAATGTCATGTGTCTTTTTTGGTCAAAGTAGAATTTTATCTAAAATTTGAAGCATTTCAAGTTTGGACCAGTGGATCAACATAATCTTTTACTGATATGCTTTGCCCTTAGTTGCTGAGTAGTGTACTAAGTACTATGATAACTTTCAATTTTTCCTAATTAGGACTGTTAAAACAATGCTTTACTTAAGAAAAGCATACAGTGAATCAGGGAAGTAAAAAAAATAATGATTTAAAAAATTACTTTTTCTTTAGTCTCTCAGGCTGAAATACTGTAAACTTAATTATTAAACTATACATTTTCTAATTAAAGCTACTTTCATCTTAACTAATTAGACTTTTGAAGAACATGAGTACATTTATGTTAATAATCTAAGTAAAAAATTGTATTATGACACATTTACCAGTATACCACTGTTTGAGTCATGAATGAATTTAGATGAGCCTCAACTAGTTAACTGGTATTTCAGAATTAAAAAAAAAAAAAATCCCAGTCCTAAAAAGTTCATCAGTATTAGTATCCTCCAAACTTATCCTAACATTAAACCCAGAGATTATTTTTAAGGTCATTATTTTTTAAGGCTACCCATTAGAGAGTAAAAGAAAGGAAGAAAAATGCAGAAGAAAAGACCCCAAATAAAGTAAGAGAGAAGAGGGTGACAAGACAGGGAAAAAAAAACATAAGAGAACAAAGAGGTACTGATGGAGAGTGGGGAAATGTCAATGACAGCTACCTGATTAGCGTGATCATTAGTCTCATTTTTCCTGAACAATATTATTTGTCAGTAAAGAATTGAATTTCTCAAGTAAATTACTTGCTGCTTTCATGAGAATGAATAAACACCAAAATTCCAGGAGACAGAACTAAAAATTATACTATAGTTTTTATTTAAGAGTTTCAGGATTTTAGTTGCAAAATCTATTGATATCCACAGCTCACTTATTAGCTGATGAATTTCTCTTGACATGGTAATATTTATTTAATGTTTGTGCCTTTGTCACTAATCTGCCACTATATCCTTGAAAGTCCTTCAAAGTATCCAACCACCTACAAGAGAACTGTGGGACTCATTATTTCTGGATTGTTGTGATCAATCAAACCTTTTAAGGCAGACTTGGGTCTGAGTATCACCTATTCAATTTCTAAGGTATATGACCCTGAACCATATTCTTTAAATCAATAATCCATTGTTATAAAAAGGGATGACTACCTATTTCACTTTGTAAGAACAGGTGGAATAATATATGTTAACTACCTAAGACAAATGATAGCTACACTCAATAGATAGCAGTTGTGATGGCACTTGAGGATAACTATCTTTCCCATTTCATCCTTACTCAAGCCCAGACTCTATTCTTAATTGCTTCAGCTACTTGCTTCTTCAAGTACTGTTTAAAGAAAACCATACAATTCCTATATATAATGGTACCAGCATAAATTCACAGTCTATACCTTCAAATTGGATCCTCAATTCTCCCAGACACCCTTTTGAGTCTGGAAACATCTTTTTCACTTTATATAGTGGCTATTTCAACCTCTCTACACTCTCCAAACACCTATCTATCGCTTTAGCTCTCTTATTTGTCCTCAGCAGATGACAATGCCCCACTTCTCAGAGAAAGCAAAAATCACTATTTAGTAAATTCAATCTTTAAAAAAATTTTTTTTCGCCATCACTTCAGAACTGTAATAGCAACTAGGAAAAAGGAGTCCCTTCCCCCCCCCCTTTTTAAAAAGATTTATTTATTTATGCATACAGGCTGTGGTGTAGGCCAGAGGTGTGGGGGCCAGTGAGAGGATCCACCAGAGATAAGAGTGGGGAGCAGAACAGGCAGATCAATTGAAATACACTGCTGAGGGGAGCAGCGGGTGAGACAGGAGAGGTCTGCTGTGCCATGTGGGAAGCTCCCTGGCAGGGGATCGAACTCATACTGCAGAGGCTTGCGATAGCTTCATAGTGTTGCGACTTAATCCACTGTGCCACCAGGGAGGCCAAAGGAGTCGCTTTTCTTCTTGATGGCTAATTTATCTACCCACACTCTAGTTCAACCTATATTTCTGTTTTTTCTTTCTCATTGGGGACCTTATTTCTTCAGTTATGTCCAATCACACCTATATTCAGTTTTTTCCCTTTTTTAAAAAAAAAATTTGTTTTTTAACGCATACAAGAACTGGAGCGTAGGCCAGAGGTGTGAGGTGGTGAGAGGATTCACCACAGACAGAGTGGGGAGCAGAACAGAACATATAGGAAGGCTACTGATTTTTGTGTGTTGAATTTGTATCTTGCCACTTTACTAAACTGGTTAATTATTATTATTATTGTTGTTATTATTATTATTATTTTGTGATACATAGTGTTTTAAGTATTTTTTCAGTCCAGAGTAAGATAGAAGCCACTTATAATATCATTATCTTATGAATTAAGAGCTTCTGAAAAATTTTAAATTTTATTCATGTCAACCAATTAAGCCTGTGAAGAGAAAAGAATTTTTTTATATTGGTTAATACCTGATGAAAGGCATGCGTACTGGCATTTCTATCACAAATAATTTGAGATTTAATCTATGGATATTAAAGAGTAAAATACATTTTCTAGCTGCTTTTGCCTCACACATAGCTTTGAATAGTGATGAAGAGACAGAATCTGTGTGGTCATCAAGCATGGGCCACTGTGTTTGAACTTAATTTTCTCCTTTACTCCCCAGTCTCCCCCATGTTGCAGTTCAGTGGTAAGTGGATGACAGCTTTGGTTCTGCCTGTCAATTTAGAATTCAATCTTTGTAAACTGTAAATAGAACACCTAAACTGGTTCATTATTTTAATTAGTTTTTCTAAAAAATGACGATTCTACTGAAAGCAATTTACAGATTCAACACAATCCGGATAAAAATCTTAACGACATTCTTCAAAGAAATAGAACAAATATTGATGAAATTTATATGGAGCCATAAGAAACCTCGACTAGCTCTCCTGACCAAAAAGAAGCGGAATGGCGGCATCACACGCCCAGACTTCAAACTATACTACAAAGCCATAATAATTAAAACAGTATGGTATTAGAAAAAAACAGACACACAGACCAATGAAATTAAATAGAAAACCCAGAAATAAACCCACATATTTACGGACAACTAATCTTTGACAAAGGAGCAAAGAATATGCACAGGAACAAGGACAGTTTGCTCAATAAATAGTGCTGGAAAAACTGGACCACCACAAGCAAAAGAACTAGACTACTATCTCACACCATGCACAAAAGTCAACTCAAATGGGATAAGAGAATTGAACACAATACCTAAAACCATAAAATACATAGAAGAAAATACAGGCAAAACACTACATGGCCTACATCTCAGTAACACCTTTAAAGACACATCCCCCAAAGCAAAGTAAATGAAGGAAAAGATAAACAGCTGGGATTACATCAAGATAAAAAGCTCTTTACAGCAAAAGAGACATTAACCAAAATAAAGAGACATCCTACTGATGGGAGAAAATTTTTTACATACAATACTAATGATAAGGGACTGATCACTAAGATCTACAAAGGGCTGATGTGACACAACAAATACAAAGCAAACACTACAGTCAAAAAATGGGCAAAGAGCTAGAAAGACACTTCTCCAAAGAGGAAATGCAAATGGCCAACAGATATATGAAAAATGTTCAGCATCACTTATAATTAGAGAAAGGCATATCAAAATCATAATGAGATACCATCTTACACCAACGAGAATGACACACATAAAAAAAAATTGGCAACAATATATGTTGGTGAGGATGTGGAGAAACAGAAACTCTCCTACACTGCTGGTGGGAATGCAAACTGGTCCAATCACTATGGAAAGCTGTATGGTAGTTCCTCAAACTACTAAATATGGTGCTACCATAGGATCCAGAAATTCCACTCCTAGGGATCAACACAAAGGGCACAAAAACATTAATTCAAAAAGATACCTTCACCCCCATGTTTACTGCAGCACTATTTACAATAGGTAACATACGGAAACAACCCAGATGCTCCAAAATAGATGACTGGATCATGAAAACGTATGTGTGTGTATACACACACACACACACACACACACACACACACACACACACACAATGGAATACTATTCAGCAATCAAAAAAGATAAACTCATGCCATTTGCAGCAACATGGATGGAGCTGGAAGTGATTATGCTCAGTGAAATAAGTTGGAAAAAAAAATCAGATGATTTTGCTTACAGGAGTAACATAGGGGAACCAAGTAAAGGTCAAGAAAAAAATAAACCAAAATCAACAGACAATTATACATTAGAGACATCCTGCAGGGGAGGGATAGGGAGAGAGATCAAAACAGGGGAGAGCGAGCACAAGGGACTATGGTGATGGTGCATGGCTGAGTGGTAGTAATTTTATGGGGACTATACCTAAGAGAAGAAAGCAAACATTGCACAAAAATTAATAATGATGTAAAATATCATCATTGATGTAAATAAATTAAAAAATAAAGTTTAATTTTTCATAGACGAAATGGGGTGTAGGCCAGAGGTGTGGGGAGTCAAAGGATTCACCAGAGACAAAGTGGGGAGCAAAACAGGCAGTTTACTGAAATACACTGCAAAGGGGAGCAATGGGTGAGTTAGGAGAGGTCTGCTGTGCCTTATGTGGGGAAGCTCCCTGGCAGGGGATTGAACTGAGGCTATAGCGGTGAGAGCACTGAGACTTAACCCCTCGACCACCAGGGAGGCCTCCAAACAGATTTTTAAACAACTCATTTTTTTCTTAGTAAAAGTCTATGTTAGTATTAATATAGATGCTATTGCTCTAATAATTTTTAAGTTGTTCTGGTGAATGAGGACTCTCAATTTGTTTAAATTCATTAATAATGCATGAAATAAAATCTGGAATACTAATTGGTTAAATTTAATATTGATGTCTTTTGATATCTATATCTATCTATCTATCTACCTATCTATCTACCTACCTACCTACCTACCTACCTACCTATTTCAAGTTTGAATTTCTTGGTGAGTTTAATTATATTACTAAGATATTTCCAGAAGACTTTGTAAGATTAGGGAATCTTCATAAAATTCAAATAAGTTTCTTAATATACAGTCTTAAGTGACTGAAATATTGAATCTTCTAGTAATAAAATTGGTAATAAAACTGGAAAGACTTTTGCCATCTGTGATGAAAAATTAAAATTGTGTTCACTTTCCTGTTCCCACTTAGAAAACCCTTCTCTCAATTTCAAAGCAGTCAGTCCTTGGGGGAAAAGACAGTAAGAATAATATACTTTTATTTTAGTTTTGAATTTCTTTCTGTAGATGTTAACTTGAGGAGCAAGATTTTAAACTTAAAAAAAATTATTTATTTATGCATACAACCTGGGGTGCAGGCCAGAGGTGTGGGGCGGTGAGAGGGTTTACCAGAAACAGAGTGGGGAGCAGAACAGACAGACTGACTGAAATACACTGCTGAAGGGAGCAGCGGGCGAGGCAGAAGTCTACTGAGCCATGAAGCCCCCCAGCTGGGCATCAAACTCTCACTGCAGCTGCCGACAGCTCCAAAGCGATGTGCTCCCCCATTGCACCACCAGGGAGGCCCAAGATATTAAGCTTTTGGACAAGAGAATGAGTATACTCCAAGTTAAAGAATGTATCTTGAATGAGATAGCTGCAAAAATGCAAACAGAATAAGAAGTAAGGGAGAGTTAGAGAAAGATTAACTACCTAAAGAGAAAGATCTGATAGCTGGGAAACAAGTCTTGAAAATAATTTAGGATGATATGAGTTTGACACATATTCTTAGTGCTTACCATATATTATACTCTGTACTTAAAAATTATTGTCTCATTAAACCCTCAGGTCAATCTCAGTCTCTGCATGTGGGGGATGGGCTACTGATATAAAAAAAGTTTTGTATATACTTTTCCAGCCCCTGCTTTTACCTCTCACTGCATAGCTTGTGTATTCTAGTCTCCTAGACTTACATGCTTATAATTCCCTTCCCAAACCATGTTTTCATGCCTCTCTGTCTTTTCTCACACTCTTCTCTTTCCCTCAAATGCCTCCCTGCCCAAACCATTTTTGCCTGTTTATAATTCCCTCTCATCTGTTCAGATCCAGCTTAGGTGCATTTTCCCTCCAGAAAGCCTTCCTCTGATCACCACTTCCCAACCTTTAGGTACACTAAATAATCTGTGTTAACAAAATACCCTGTATATCTCTGATAGCATTCGTTATTAACGTTTACTAAAATAGCCTCTGCAGAGTGTAGCCTTGGTGTTTGAGTCTCAGTCTGGCACATAGTAGTCACTCTTCCTTGAACTGCACTGAGTTGGACAAGATGCAGTCTCCCACTTCCCAAATTAGTGTTTTTTCTCCTCACCATTCTGTACTGCTCTTTGATATTTAAGAATCTGGTTAATAAAGAGAGGCCATTATCTCATTTAGCATGAAATAGATCTTAGTGGGGAGAATGATTCATTTTAATGTTTAAACAATAATTACATAAGGATCATCATTCCCATTTTACAGTTAAAGAAATGAACTCAGAGTAATAAGCAAGTTCCTTAAAGTTGGTATTGGTATAAAGCTTTATTGGTGTAAAACTTTACTGGAGCATTGACATGACCCCTGAGTAATACAGAGAAAAACAGATAGTATATACTGCCTTCGCAGTATAACAGCAGAGTTGAGTAGTTGTGACAGAGACCAAAGTTACTCTGGCATTTGAAGATAGTTGGGCAACCCTTGTGTTAGTGAACAGAGATTATATGGATCATAGGTGAGTTGTCCCAGCTAAGGCATCTTAGGAGAACCAGCTGCCAGACTTACTCAGTAGCAGACTGCAACTGCATGAGTATGTCCAAAGAGCCACTGGCCCCCAACAGGAGAACCACCCAGTTGGTTCAAAGCATTATGGAAATAATAAATGATCAGTGCTTTAAGTTGGGCTGTTTTATTTTGCAGTGAGAAATTAACTGATAGAAGGGGCTACAAACATTGTTACTAAAAATAATTATTGTATTTTATAAAACATACTACTTTTCATAATACTTTAGACATATTTTTCAACATGTAAAACTATATATTTCATAGAAACTATATATTCATAATAGAGATGAATACCACATGTAGTATTTAGTTTTATGGTCTGAAGTTGCAGGAAATGAATATATTCCTTAAATGAAATGTCCTTAAATGAAAATATTGGCATTTACCTTCGAAATTCTCTATAATGAAGTTTTTTTTCTCCTCTTTTTCCAAAGAAATGAATCTGAAGGGTTGTGTTAACATCACAATCTTTCATTGTTGGGTCCTATAAAAAAATATACAATCACTTCATGTAATTGTAACCAAGACGAAATATATAACTAATCTGGAACTCTTAGGACAATATCCATAAAAGACCCTCATAACAACAAGGTGGGAAAGAGCCATGTAGCCACTCTATAATTGCCTAACACTGTTCTATAATCATCTGTGTTCAAGCAGGAGAAAAACAATGAGGGTTAAAAGAAAATACTCACTGTAGACTTCAACAGCAAATGAAGTCTTAGGTAAGGCAAAAAAAAAAAAAAAGAGTGCTTAGGATAGTGAAATAAATGTTATTTCACAATGCACTTTTAAAGCATTTTCTAATGAAGCAGCACAGAGAATTAAATCAGGAAAGTGAGCTTTTGCTGAATGTCAAAAATAAATTTTCTTTTTCTAAGTTTCATTAAATATGAGTGAAGCAGATTCAATTAGTCTTCCTCCAAATCTCTAAAAAAAAAAACAAAAACAAAAAAAACCCCCAAAAACAATAAAGCAAAACTGCTAAAAAGATTATCAGCAGCAACTGAACAACAAAAAAGGGATACAATTTTAAGACAAATGTTTTGAAAAATATCAGTTAGAGAAAGAAAACTAGATTTAGGTGTTGGACAGTCTAGTATGTCCCCTAATGCTATTCTTAACTTTATTTCTTAGAAATAGCAGTAGGAAGTGAGATTATTATTAGAACTGTATAAAATCCTTCAAGTTAGCAACAAGTAATTAGTGGGTTGAGAAGGTAAACCTGGAACAAGTCATGGAAAAATTCCAATAAAAGCTGCAGGATAACTTTATGAGACTTGGACAATGGGAGATAAGGGGTTCCAAGACATGATGTTAAATAAAGGGACTTATCAGAAGTCCAAATTGTGGGACATACTTTGAAGGGGTGTAGCAGTCGGTGGGCTAGGACTTTTAATGGATCACAGAAGAGAGAACAGAATTTAAAATACACTTGGCAAAGGCAGAATTTAGCCCAAGGGACGCTTTTCTTTGCTTTGCTTTTATTTCTTCAGTGTACAGAAGAGTGAATCAAAATGCTACATAAATTAGTTCTAAGTAAGGTGGGAAGACCATCACAAAGAATTTAATTTATACCCTACCAGTGTAAAGAGAAGGTACAGACAGTATTCACACAAGCAAGAGAAGCGATGTGACAACTAAGCAAAGGCACTGCAGCAAGAAACAGAACAACGTATCAGGTAAAACACAAACAACCCAGTCTAGGAGAACACATAGCCCAAAGAACAAATGTTTATCCCTATGAATTCTTATAATAAAATTCATTTTTCTATTTTGAGGTAATTGTAGATTCACACACAATTGTGAGATATAATGTAGAAAGATCCTTATATACACAATGGAATACTCTTCAGCAATCAAAAAAGATAAAACTCATGCCATTTGCAGAAACATGGATGGAGCTAGAAGAGATTATGCTCAGTGAAATAAGCTAGAAGGAAAAAAAATATTGGATGGTTTCACTTATAGGAGGACTGTAGGGGAACTAAATAATGGAGCAGGAAAATAAATAATTATAATAAATTAAAAAACAAAATTAACAGGCAACTATTCGTCAGAGACACTGTAGGGGAGGAGAGAGAGAGATCAAAATAAGGAAGGGGAAGAGCACAAGGGACTGTGGTGATGGTGCACAGGTGAATTTGGTGGTGAGAATTTTAACTGGGACTACACCTGAGAGGAGAAAGTATGCACCGTACAAAAAGGAAGATGTGTTAAAAAAATATATATAAATATATATATTTATATATATACATATAAATATATAAATATACATATATGTGTGTGTGTGTGTAAAATAACCACCATAAAAAAAAAATCATCTCAGCTTTCATATCTTTTAAAAAAAATCCAGAAAGAGCTCTTGCACCCTTTACTCAATTTCCTCCATGGTGACATATGCCAAAAAAGAGTACAACATTTCAATCTGATACCGTCAACAAAAAGAAAAATTTCCTTTACCATAAGGATTCCTCATATTGCTTTCTTATAGTCACAGATTCCTCCCCCCCCCAACCTCTCTTTATTCTCTAGCAACAATTAATCAATTCTCCTTTTCTATAATTTTGTCATTTCAAAAATGTCATATAAATGGATCGCAACAGTATGTAACCTCTTGGTACTGGCATTTTTAAAAATATAATTCTCTAGATATCCATCCAGGTTATTGTTGAATCAATAATTTGTTCCTTGGGCCTCGCTGGTGGCTCAGCGGGTTGAGCCCAGCGCTATGGAGCTGTTGGCAACTGCGGTGTGGGTTTGATGCCGGGCAGGGGAGATTCCCACATGGCGCTGGCAAACCTCCCCTGCCTGGCCCGCTGCTCCCCTCAGTGGTGTGTTTCCATCGATCTGCCTGTTCTGCTCCCCAGTCTGTCTCTTGTGGACCCTCTCACCGCCCCATGCCTATGGCCTGTATCCCAGCTTGTATGCAAAAATAAATAAATTAAAAAAATTTGTTCCTTTATATTGCATAATAGTACTCCATTATATGGATCAGGACATGAGGGTTATTTCCAGCTTTGGGGAAAAAAAGTTAAAAAACAAAGTTACTAAATCATTTATAGAGGTTTTTGTGTGAACACAGGCTTCCACTTCTCTGGTATGAATGCCCAGGAGTACAATCAATGTTTTATCAGAGAGGCAGTATAATTTTACATCCCACTAACAAAGAATGAGGGATCCAGTTTTTCTGTGTCCTTGCAATCACGGGTGCTACTGGTATTTTATTTTAGTAATTTGAATAGGTGTGTTATAGCTCAGTCTGGTTTTGATTTGCATTGTTCTAATGATTAGTGATGTTGAGCATCATTTCCATACGTTTGTTGCCAATCTGCACATCTTCTTTGGGAAAATGTCTTTTCAAGTCCTTTGTTTAGTTTTAATTGGGTTGTTTGAACTGCTACTATTGAGTTGTAGGAGTTCTTTATATAAATCCTGGTATAGAACCCTAAGAATGTATGATTTGCAAATATTTCCTCCCATTCTATGGCTTTCACTTTCTTGATAGTGTCCTTTGATGAAAAAAAGTTTAATCTTGATTAAGTCCATTGATTAAGTCCAATATATCTCTTTTTTCTTCTTCTGCTTGTGTTTTTGGCGTCATATCTAAGAAATTACTGCCAAATCCAATCATGAATTTGCCCCTCTATGTTTTCTTCTAAGAGTTTTATTGTTTTAACTTTTACATTTATGTCTGACTCACTTCAGTAATTTTTGTTTATAGCGTGAGGCAGAACTCCATTTTCATTCTTTTGCAAGTGGGTATCCAGTTGTTGGAGCACCATTTGTTGAAGAGACTTAAGCAAATAAAATTATTTTGTACATTTTCTTTTTAAAATGGAAGATTTTTCTTAATACAGATACGCCATAATTTTTAATGGTTTTTATGCTATATGTGTCATTTCATGTGTAACATTTTTTCACTATAGCAAGCAATTTACTTTATTTCTTTTTATTAATACATATTCCTTTGTTTTTCCATTCTTGTGTTTATCAGAGACAAGGATGAAAAGGCCCGAATTACCCATTGCTCTTGGCAGTAGGGAAATTTCACAAAGGACATGTGAGCAAGTCAAGAATGCCTGCCATAATGTAATGAGCTCACTTTCTACCTCTAGACAGTTTCCAAATTTTTAAAATACAGACACTGCTCTGAGAGGTATTGTTATATATTTGTCATTATACATCTGCATTTATAAATTCCCAGAAGTGAAACTGTTGGGTCAAATGGGTTATGTGCTTAAATTTTGCCAACACCCTGAAATATTAGACAACAGAAAAGATTATCAATCTTTTATCTTTACCAATCAATGAGGAAAAATAAAATACAAAACCAAAACACTATTATTTCAAGGTGCATTTCTTTGATTGTTCACATTTGTTATCATTTGTGTTACTCCTGCTAATTGCCTCTTTAGGCTTTTTGCTTATTTTCTACTGAGATGTTAGTTGTTAAAAAAAAAAAAAAACAGGATTCAAATTTTCTTTTATTGACTTGGAATAGAACTTACCTCAAAAACATAAAAATAGTTACCTGCATGTTCTTATAGTATATCCAAAGTTTGATTTTTGACATTGAAATTTTTATTCATTTGGAAATTATTTTGATATAATCAGATGACAGAAGAACACATTATAAATGCTGGAGCAAAACCCCCTCATTCTTTGAAAGAATTAAATAGACAGAATTCTAGCCTTGGTCACAAAAAGGGACGAGAACTCAAAACAGGATTAGCAACCAAGGAGAAGTTACAGACGTCTCAGAAATAAGGAGGATTGTAAGATAAGACTACGAAAATTTGTATACTAGTAAGTTCAATAACTTAGAAGAGATGGACACATTCTTAGAAACACACAGTCATCCAAGACTAAACAGGGAAGAAACAGAAAATCTGAACAATTACAAGCAATGAAATGGAGACAGTAATCAAAAGTCTCCCCCCACAAAAACATGAAGCCCAGGACCAGATGGTTTCCCTAGTGAGTTTGATGAAACCTCCAAAGATGAACAAATATCTATTATGCCCAAACTCATTCAAAAAATTATGAAAAAGTGAATATTTCAAAACACATTTTGTGAGGCCAACATCAATGGTACCCAAACCAGACAAAGACACCACTTAAAAAAAAAAAAAGAAACAAAACTATAGACCAATTTTCCTAATGAACACAGATGCAAAAAGCCTCAACAAAACTTCGCGAACTGAATACAACAATACACAAACAGGATTTATACCAGAGGCACAAGGATGGTTCAATAACTGAAAATCAATCAATGTAATTTACCACATCAGTAAAAGGAAAGATAAAGATCATACCGAAAACACTTGTTAAGATCCAACATCCATATATTATTAAAACCCTAAAAAAACTGGGTATCGATAGAATATACCTCAATACAATAAAGATCATATATGACAAACCCAAGCTACTATTGTAATTCACAATAGTGAAAAACGGAAAGGTTTTCTACTAAGATCTGGAACAAGACAAGGACGTCCACTTTCATCACTGCTATACAACATAGTATTGGAAAACCTAGTTAGAGCAATTGGGCAAGAGAAGGATGTAAAAGGAAAATAAATTAGGATAGAAGAAATAAAACTATTATGATTTGCAGATGATATGACAATGTACACAGAACTCTAAAGACTCCACTAAAAAACTAATTGAAGCAATAAATCAGTTTAAAAAAAGTGTCAGGCTACAAAATCAACACACAAAAATCAAAGCAACCCTATTTACAGTAACACACACACACACAAAATTAAATACCTAGGAATAAACTTAAAAGAGGTGAAGGACCTATACAAAGAAAACTATAAGACACTGTTAAAAGAAAAAGACGGCACAAAGAAATGGAAAGCTATTCCTTGCTAATGATTGGAAGAATCATTGTCAAAATGGCATCCTTTCCAAAAGGAATATAAAGATTCAATGCAATCTCTACTTAAAGTCTCAACAGAAATAGAACAAACATTACTGAAATTCATATGGAACTGCAAAAGACCTCAAAGAGCCAAAGCAATCCTAACAAAAAAGAGGAAGAATGGCAGTATCTCAGCCCCAGACTTCAAACTATGTTGCAAATCCACAAAAAAGAAAACATGCTTCTGGAACAAAAAGAGACACACAGACCAAAGGAATAGTTTGAGACCCCAAAAATAAACCCACACCTATATGGGGCACAAGGGTCTATCGGAATGGAATGGACTGCAGGTGCTTTGGTGGTAGCTGTGGTATAGTAACAACACCTGAAGGGGGAGATCCTGTACCTCTAAAACACAAATAACTTTGTAAACTAATATTATCTCAATTAAAATTGTGTGTGTGTGTGTGTGTGTGTGTGTGTGTGTGTGTAAATTAACTTACTGATAATTTTCCCAACTATTTGGAATAGCTATGTGAACAAACAGAACAGAGCTGCTACTATTAACAATTATTTGGAAATAGGTTATACATACCTGGCATTCTATTTCATTAGTTGTCTTCAAATCATCTTCTTTACTTATTATCTTCTGCAGCTAAAAAGATTATAAACATATATTTACATGTTCATCTATTGAATTTTTCAAAACAAACCTAAAAAACAGATGCCAAGTTTTTATTATAAAATATTTATTAGTTAAATCTTTTTGCAATACAACACCTAACATTTTTTACTAAATTATGTAAGAATAAAAGGAGAAATAGATATGCAAGCATTAATGTTTATTACTATATTTTAGGTCATCTTTTTTCTCCTAAGAAAGCTATCTTACTTAACATGTATTGTAAAGGCATCACTCTATTGAACCATGATTTTACCTTCGTCCTACTTGCAAGAGAATTTTCATTCATAATTAATTTTATGAATCACTGATGATTTATAGTCACATTTTCGCACTGCATCCTGGAATAGTCAAAGCTATTTATATCATATAAATCTTCTCCCTTTTCGTTTTATGCATTTATAAAGCATTAACAGAGTTTAAAGACCTACAGTTCAGTTAATTATAAAACTGTCAACAGTACCTTGAGACTGAGTACATTACAAAACCTACCTTTTAGAGCCATTTATACCAATCCTCATGTGATAGCAAATGAAAAAAAAAGGTTTAAGAAAAATCAAATGGCAAAATCTCAGACAACAGATTCAGATCAATTAGGAGACAAACCTTCACTCATTTTTTTCTAGGCAATTTTTTTGTTAACAGGCTATTTCTTTGAAAATTGCTGCAACTAAATTCCAAATTAATTATCTCAAATTGCTACTTTTATTATTTTTTGTTTTAGGCAAACAGTTTATCTCTAGCTCTCTGTAGTTCTCTCTACTCAACTTTTCAACCCCTACCTCTTCCATACTTATTCTAGGACATCTGTCCCTTAGTTTACTGTATCTCCTTTAAAAATATTTTATTATGCAAAATTTCAAATACAGCAAATAAAGGAATTCTGTAATTAACAATACACACATTATTCAACTTCAACAGTTATTGGTATTCTGGTATTCAAGGTTTATTTATACTTTTATTTACTTCCTATTCTCTTATTTGCAGCTCTCAGGAAAAACTTACATACACTGAAATGTACAAATCTTGGCCATCTAATTTTGACAAATGGATACACCTGATTAACCCATATTCCTTTTAAAGATTAGAACAAGTTTTTGCCTCTCTTTCTAGTCATTCTATTCTTTCTGCATTTCCACTGAAGCTGAATTATAGTCCACTCCCCCATCTAAATTAGTTTCACTTAATTTAGAAATCCAAATATGTGATACTAAATAGAATGTATTTTTTGGCACTGCTTTCATTCTTGTGTCCCCACCCCCAAACAATAAAAGGATTTGCTTTAATAGGATTACAAATCCCTCTATGGCAGGAAAATAGATTACTTTTTAAAATTACAGGATTCAGCTCCCTTGCCAATTGTTATTAAATAGCGATTTTGATACAAAATAGTACCATGTTGTGAAATCCCAGGAATCATAAATCTTCTGAGAACTAACATCTGCCGAGTGGTTGAAGTAGGAAGTTCCTAAGTTTGCTGCTTGGAAATGTAAGTTGCTAAGTTCACTGCTTGGATACTGCTGCTTGCTGGGGTGGAAAGCTGCTGGGAAAGTCTCTGTGCTGTTCTGCTTGCCCACAATGGTAGCTGTGGTTACCTTGACCCCCTTCCTAAACAATAAAGTTTATGATGGATGGGGTAGGTAAGTTACGCAAACTGTATAAAAACCTGCAATTCCTGTAATTCGGAGCTCAGATTTTTGGGAGTTATCCCACTGGGCCCACCGGTGTGACAATTAAATCTCTCTCCACCTCTCTGAGTGCCGTCTGATTTCTCTGGGAAAGTTGCCGCAACATGGTGATGATGTACCAGCCCCTCAATTTTCTCCCAACATGAGTCTAAGGGGACTCAATTCACTCAAGGGCAAAGAACTGGAGCATGGGTACACCAGGAGTCTGGACACCTAAGTCAGGTGCATCTCACCCCCATCTCATCCACCCTGGTACAGTCACAAAACCTTTGGATATCTGCGGGGGTAGGAAATTGGCGCAACGGCTGTAAGTGTGGGTTCTGGGGCCCAACAGTGCTGCTGCCAAACTCTGCTCTCCTGTTACTACTATCTGACCATCCTCCAGCTTCTCAACCTCCAAACTTGTTTCCTCACCTACAGAAATACAGTAACTGCAAGTTCTTAAGGTTTCTTCTATGTGCTGGGGCATGGTTCCAAAATTCCCTCCTGTAGAAATCACTTACTGGTGACAACACGATCTCTCTTCCAGGGGTAAAAATGAGGAATAAGTGGAAATTTATTCCAGTGCCCACAACTCTGCATGCAGTTAAGCTCAATAAATGCTAGCTTTAATTTGGAGGCTAGTAGAGAAGGAGGGGCTGTTGTCATGCTCATTGCTGGGTCTTCATGGTGCTGGGTACGAGAGGCACTTCAGCATCGGTGGAGAGGATCCAAGTTCAGACTGTCTAGATCCCTGGCCTCCTGAAGAAGTGCACCTGGGGCACCAAGGGGCTCCTGGGCGCTCTCTTGTCAGAGTTTCTCAGTATTGTTGTTCTGGGTCCTGCTCCCATTCGCCCTCTGGAGGCCCTAGGATGGCTGCCCCCTCTTCGGATGATGTTATCTAGCAGGCCCTGAGCTGTCCCCACAAGGAGATAGGCGGGCATGTTGTCTCTTGGGGTTCTCTCAAGCTGTGAGTCTCCTTCACCTGCTGTCAGTTTCCTGGGGTACTTTACTGACGCATTGTTGTGTCAGACACTTTAAAGTTGACAAGTCAGTCTTCTCCAGCATTCCCCACATTATCACATGATATCAAATGCTGCATGTAGGTCTCGCTTTTCTGGTGCCACAGGAGGTAGATGTGCTGTAGGTAGGTGAACAGCTCGGGCAGTATGCTCAACTCTCTCCAGTTTGTCCTGCCTGTCCAGCGTGGAGAAGAGAGCTATGCACATGCTCCAGCTTCCTCTTGTCCACGAGTCCTGGGCATGGGAATCTAAGCTCTATCAGCTCACCGTCAGACAGGCGAGTTGGCTAGCAATGAGAGCAGTAGCATTGAAGGGGTCTGTGGTGACAGGTGCATTGTGGCTGGTTTGCCCTCTGCATGTGTCTCTACCCACATGGAGGCTGCTGCCTGTTCAGCCACCTGCTCTCAGCCCAAGCCCCATGGTCCTTGGCCATTTCCTCACTGCCTGGCATGCTGGTTCGGTCACTAGAAGTCTCTATGCCCTCTTCTTCTTTCACTTAGCCTAACAGTTTTGAGATTACTCCATGTTCTTTGTATATTAGTAGTTTGTTTCTATTTATAAATACTGTTGTTTCCCATTGTATGAAGATACAACTATTTGTCCATTCACCACCTCCTGAATGAGGTTTGCATTGTCTTCAGTTACAGTAATCAAGCTGCCATAAACATTTTCTGTATCAGTTTTATTATATAAAAACTGTATATACTTAATGGATACTTTGGACATATGCATATACATTTGATGTATCACTGTAACCAAGGTAATAAACATATCTGTCAACCCCAAAAGATTTGTGTCCCACTGATTTTTATTTTTGGTGGTGAAAATACTTAGGCTGTAATGATGTACCCTCTCAAGTTTTTAAGTATGTAACAGCATATTGTTGACTATATGCACTATGCTGTACAGATCTTTATGGCATAGATTTTCTTGAGGTGGACATGTTTTAATATTCAGTTCTATAGTAATAGCACCATTAAAACACACACACACACTCTGTGTACCCAGCTATTTTCTTAAGCCAAAAGGCTCCTCTGGTACACACACACACACACACATTCTCTCTCTCTCTCTCTCTCTCTCTCTCTCTCTCTCTCTCTCTCTCTCTCTCTCTGTACCCAGCTATTTTCTTAAGCCAAAAGGTTCCTCTGGTCCACTAAATCACTTTCTGAAACAGTTGTACATGCAATTGATTCATGAAAGCAATGTACTAAGTGACCATTATGTGTCAAAAGTGCTTTTCTCAGTGTTGCTAAAGTAGTCCTTATGGGCAATAGTGTCCTTGTTTTCACTGCACTTATATAACACTGGGCTAGAGATAACAAATTAGTGACCAATAAAGAGAATTTCAGATAGTAAAGTGCTATGACCAGATTAAAATAAAATAAGGTAGGTTAACATGATTCAGAGACTGCTGTGGAAGAGTTACTGTTAAATAGGCTTACTCTATGTGGTTCTTTTGAGGACATGCCATTTAGGCTGAGACTGTAATGATTAAAAGCTATGAAAAGGGGAAAGGATTTTAAAGAAGGAAGAGCAAAGTTTCTGGTAGAAATTGGGGTATTCTGTTAGAAACACAGAAAGAAGGTACAGTCGTTAAAAACAAGCGGTAAAAAAAGCATGAGAACAAATTCACCAAAGACAAATTTTGAATGACTAAGGAAGTACTATCAATTTAACTATTTAAATTCATATTGGTTCATATTTAATTTCTAAAAATGAAGAAAAGTATGTTAAAAGTTAAATCACTTTAACTTAAACTTATTTCACTTTCAGGATCATGAATGTTTAAATTCTGAAAGAATAATATTATTCCAAAATCAAGAATATATTATACTGAGAGTTTTGTATTCATTTAATAGTAACTCCTACAGGTTTGTTTGTTTATGTATTTATATATTTATTTATACATACATACATACAAACAAGCTGGGGTACAGGCCAGAGGTGTGGGGCGGTGAGAGGGTTCACCAGAGACAGAGTGAGGAGCAGAACAGGCAGATCAGAAATACACTGCTGAGGGGAGCAGCAGGCGAGGCAGGAGAGGTCTGCTGCACCATGTGGAAATCTCCCTGGATGGGGATCAAACTCATGCTGCAGTGGCTCTGGATAGCTTCATAGTGCTGCACTTAATCCACTGCACCACCAGGGCAGCCCCTCTACAGGTATATTTTGCATGATAAAATTATAACTACTATATTAAGAGCACAGTCCTTCTTACCAGTATGAAAGTGATGTAAAATAAAAGGATCAACTTAGGAGAAATTTATAATAGTAAAATACACTTGTCATTAATTTATTGTTTTAAAGAAATCACACCAAAACCCTGGTGTTGACCCCAAATAAGCAGATGTGTTATCAAGGTAAAGCCATATTAAATGGATTAACTATTACTTGTTTTGATCACCACTGGCAGTGTTTATTATCCAACAGAGAACAGCTTATATACAGACAGATGCCATTTTATTTGCTCTTAGGATAAAGAAGCACAAAACAATTTCTTGATCTGGATATTAAAAGATGGATGTACCACCAAACACAAAAAGTAACAAACTGAGTCAATTTATAATTTAGAAGGTCTTCACAAGATTTTATATTGATGTATTTCAACAGTATCTTTGCATATGCTTTCAAATCACTTTCACTAGAGCTACATTTTGGTATAAAAGTAATTCTCATTACTTTCATTGCACTTATGATAGGAAGAGCAATAAATAAAATTTACTGGGGAAACAGTCAGATAAGCTATATAAACAAACAAAAGCCCCCAAACAAACACAAACCTGGCCCTTTAAGTATTCTTTTCTGATCTGAAAAGAAATGCTTAAATTTCCAAAGATGCTATATAGTTAGCTTTTCTAATATAATGACAATGGTAATAATTATTAAAATATAAAGTTTTTTTTCTCTATGTTGCTATTTTAATGTTGCTATTTTAGGTAGACATACTGTTCCATGGGTTATCAAGCTTAGTGTTTTGTTTCTAAGATTAGCACAAAGAACCTTTTATAGGCTTGGATTTATACACTACACATTCTCCTCCAGATAACTTCTAAACATGTTATATGTATAAACCTAATTTTTGTAAGATCCCACTGTTTTATAATTTTTCCTCTATTTAGGACCTTTTTGTTGTGTCCTTTGTTTCTACTCTTTGAGATTGTTTCTTACATATGAAACCACAATTTCTGTAATTATATTTGTAAAGCCCATGGTACAGAAGCTCGTCAAAGGGCTTTACTGAGATATATACACACAATAAAACGCACCTGTTTAAAGCGTACAGCTTAACGAGTCTTGGCAAATTTATATACACATGTAACTACAATCCTAATTGAGACCTAAAATATTTTCAGCACTCCAGAAAGTTCCTTCATGTATCTCTGCAGTCAATTCCTTACTCTCTCTTGGAGAGTGGACCACTACACATTCCCAACAGTATTCCTTCTTCTCCACACCTTCATCAGAACTTCTGTTTCTGGTCTTTTTCATATGGACCATTCTCATAGGTGTGAGGTAGTTTCACTGTGGTTTTGATTTGCATTTCCCTGACGATAAGGGATGTTGAACATTTCTTCATGTGTCTGTTGGCCATCTGTGTGTCTTCTCTGGAGAAGTGCCCACTTTTTACTGTCCTCCCCTATTCTTTGTGAGTGCTGAAATTTTTATTTTTCTCATTTTTGGGGGGGTGGAGTGGGGAGAGTGGAGGCCATAAGAATAATTTTCAACATATCTAGGAAGATATTTATATTGTATTATCACTAGCTAAAATCATAAAAAGAAAGCCCCTAAAAAATGTAGATGCTTAAGCTTATTTCTCCTTTTGGAATCTCATGCACTGTTTCTGAACAGTTTCCTCAAGCCTGTAGTATTAAAAAAAAGTAATATCTTTAAATGCCTACATGATTTCTTGAGATTTTATATGTATGCAGTGGATAGAATTTCAATTTTTATGGAAATATGAAATTATCACACAGGAATATAGGTGCCACTATTATAAAGCAAAAAATAACTAGAATCTACTTACTTTAAAAAATTCCTTTTTTTCAACCTTCTCATTACCATCTGCATCCAGCATTTTAAAAGCAACATGAAACCCAGAATGAGGTTCTGCAATCAAGTGAAGATGAAAAATTTAAATGCAAGTTGTCTGCAGATCTATAATCTTCAAATTTTGAAATAAGCCACCAGAAATTGAGTAAATGCCTGAACTGAGAAAAAAGATCTTTTATAACTGTCAAAGGGTAGCATACTTCCAAGAGCGCGCTGTTCTGCTATTAAGTGTTCGGCCCTTCAAAGCAAAATTAAACTGAGAACTTAATTTCTTTAACTCTACTAGGAACTTTCCTGTAGTCTTTATAGTACTTTGGCCATTTTCATATTGACTATTACTTTTTATTTCTCTTCTTCAGAGTAAGACTTAACATAAGTTTTAAATTTTGAAAGAACTTTAGACTTACAGAAATATTGTGAGGATAATATGCAAGTTCTCATACACTCATTACACAACTTCCTCTAATGACAGGCATCTTACATAACCAGTACCTTTACCAAAACTAAGAAGTTAACATTGGTATAGCATTGTTAACTAAATTACACTCTTTATTTGGATTTGATGGTTTTCCTCTAACACTGTCATTCAATTCCAGGATCAAAACAAAGAAACTATGCTGCATGGAGTTGTTATGTTATGTCTCCTTAGCCTCCTCTAAGCTGTGAAAGTTCCTCAATCTTCCCTTGATTTTCATGACACCGAGTTGGAAAATTTTGCAGAATATTAGGTGAGGGCTTTTTTTTTTTTTTTTGGTAGAATATTAGGTGAGGCTAACTCTGGTTCTTCTGTTCATCAAACTTCTTATTTATTTAAAAGACAAACTTATGGGGCTCTTTACTTCAGAGGAGGAAGAAGAGACCTAAAGAGAATTTAATCCAACACTACTGTTTAATAGACATAGAAATTAAGCTACCAACAATATCTTTAATAATAAACACACAAATACCAAACTTTCAAAATAAGAATAAGACATCCACATGATCTTTGAGAAAAATTACAGGATACTTACTAGTGAGGATTGTAAGCAAGAAAAGATATTCAGTATATGAAATTAGTCCTAAAAGAGATAAAATAAAAACATCAGAAAATGTTTTAGATTGCTTAGAAGTCAAATATACAGACTATATAAAAACACCTAATAAAACACACACACTTCTATTTTAAATTACCTCTCTTTGGTACAGAGAAAAACTTTTATAAAATAGAGAGCTGAAGTACAGCATAGATATATTAAAAAAAAAAAAGACTAATAGATTACCATTACTAATAAGGAAGGGGAATGGATGCTGACTAGCAAATAACAGGTACCCAATGATGGCACTTTATATATATTCTACTCAAATTTTACTATCCATATCATTCCAAGTGAAACAAACTTGTAAATTCAGTATAACAACAGATTTGGATGTACCAAATTTCAAATATTATCATTTAAAATGAAATAGTCAAATCTCTATAGCAGTAACTTGATTTTCCTTTGGGAAATCATTCCTTGCACATTCTCAAACATGGGATTTAGGTAGGATGACCCATCTTTACTTTTGGAGGTAGATGCTGACTGTTCTAAGAAAATAATTACATTCCTGTAGAATGGGTGCAGGAATGGGAAAGTACTTTCATTCACAAGAGTTTAAAATTTTTCTGCTCTTCCCACATCTCAAGTCTTTTTAAATCTGTAGTCCTGCCTTCTCATTCTCCCTCCACCCACTTAACTTAATTGCTGAAGAAGTCTGGTTATTCATTCTGTAAAATTTATTTTACTATTAGAAATTTTGCTTACTGCATCTGCTCTGTCATTTTACATAACCCCTAACTGCTCTATTTCCTACAAACTGGTTCTTAGAACCAGAGGCACCCAGATTCAAGTTTGAATTTTAGCAAGAATTCTTTTAATAGATGGTGCTGTACACTTCCATCAGGAGGTCAAAATGCAAATGTGTACAGAAAATGCTAAATACCACTGAGGGATATCAATGTAAGAGTAACAGGAACACAGCAAAAGATGAAATCATTTCCAGTTTAGATGATCATATATGTTTGTCACTGAGGCAGTAATTCCAAAAATGGTTTATGAATACTGGGTAAGAATTTTAATTAACATGGAATGCTGTAAGTAGGAAAGCCATAGTGATTGCCTGAAATAATGCTCATGTGGATATTATCAGGAAAAAAAAGTGAAGAGGGTGAAGACAGTAGGTATTTACCCTTCTATGTAGGAAGACCATTCCCTAACAGCTTCCAATCAAAACAGAATCTCAGGGAGAAAAGTAGTTCAGATCAAGGCAGGTAAGGATTTTATGTCTAGGTAATTCAATATTTTAGCTATAAGTGACTTCGGGTTTACATTTATTATTGCGCATAAGAACTGGGATGGAAGATAGAGGTGCAGAGGGTGAGCATATTCACCAGCGACAAAGTGGGGAGCAGAACAGGCAGATTTACTGAAATACACTGCTAATGGGAACAAGTGGGGAGCAAGACAGGAGAGGTCTCTGTGCCATGCAGGTTAGTTCCCTGGCCGTGGACTGAACTCAGGCCATAGAAGTAACATGTTTTAAATGCTTTTACAATTATTTTCTCACTAGTAACTTTTTAATCATTTTTATTTTGGAGCAGGTGTACTTCTCTTTAATGAAAAAGTCTACAGTAAGTCTTCTGATTTTTTCCTTAAAAAAATTCAGTGTTTATCTGAAGCAAGAATGAATTACATGTGTTTTGCCTTATCTTGTACAAAAGTGCTCCAATGCTAGTTGAGGGATCAAAGTATTTCATCCCTTAGTAGATTCCAAAAAGTAGAGAATAGATTTTTCCCCCTGATTTTCAAAGGAACATGGTAATGTGAAGAAAGGGCCAAATAGCTAGGCTAACTTGGCTTGGTGTCAAAAGAAGATTTCACTTTTCTCTATAGGTAAATGTCCTTTATACCAAGGGAACTTTATGAAAAAGAAAATTCCAATGTCTTTCTTTAAATACTGACATAAATCAAAAGCTGAATTAACAGAATGGAGACAGTATAAAAATAGCACCCTACTTTCTTAAGATAGATTATAAACAACATAGTTCTAAATCTCATTCTAGGCATCTGCCCTCTGAAAATGATTTTACAGAAAACTGACATTTCAGAATATTTATAGGAGAAAGAGTTTAGTACATATTTATTGCACTTAAGTGTAAAATAAATGCTGCTAAATGGCAGTATCTCAAAATTGCATGTCAAATAGCAAGGTATTTTCATTTACATTAAAATTTGTTAAAGAATCCAAGGGACATTTAAAGAAATGATTAATTCTGTTACTATGCTTCTCTAGAAATATACAAAATTTGGAATTATTCTAAAATAGGACTTGCTATGAATACAATTTTGTGATGCCTGCTTCCCTAAGAGAAATTATACATCCATCACAATATATTTGCATATTTCAACATATATTATTTATATTTAGTACATCCTTGAGGATGTTATTACATTGAGAATTATGGGCAGTTGAAGAATATGTAAACTTATAACTTACAATTTACTTTGCTTTACAATAATGCATGATGGATAAATTTTATTTTAAGAATATATTACCTTTAGCTGGTTATAATATAGTATAAATTTTGATAGTTCTTTTATGAGAAAAAGGGATATTTTATTTCAAATGTACCTACATTTTATATTCTTTTCCTCAAATGATTTCATTAAAAATGTATATATGAAAAAAATATTGAATATTTTCAATAAAACAAAAAAATTAGAGTTTTGCACTATATGACAAACATCTCAGTAAAATATTTAAAGACACATCCCCAAAGCAAAGAAAGTAAAGGAAAAGGTAAACAGCTGGGATTAAATCAAACTAAAAAGCTTCTGTACAGCAAAAGAGACATTAAATGAAACACCCACTGACTGGGAGAAAATTTTTGCACACAATACAACCAATAAGGGACTGATCACAAAAATCTACAAAGAGTTCACACGACTTAGCAAACACAAAGTAAATAATAATGCAACCAAAACATGGCCTGAAGAGCTAAAAAGACACTTCTCCAAAGAGGAAATGCAAATGTCCAACAGGTATATGAAAAAATGTTCAACATCACTTACAATCAGGGAAATGCAAATCAAAACCACAATGACATACCACCTTAAACCAGTGAGAATGGCACACATTAAAAAACAGGCAACAACAAATGTTGGCAAGGATGCGGAGAAAAAGGAACTCTTCTATGCTGCTGGTGGGAATGTGAACTGGTCCAACCACTATGGAAAGCTATGTGGCAGTTCCTCAAACTGCTAAAAATGGAGCTTCCATACGACCCAGCAATACCACTTCCGGGAATCTACCAAAGGACACAAAAACATTAATTCAAAAGGATATCTACACCCCTTTGTTTACTGCAGCACTGTTAACAACAGCAAGATATGGAAACAACCCAGATGCCCAAAAATAGATGACTGGATCAAGAAGATGTGGTACATATATACAACGGAATACTATTCAGCAATCAAAAAAGAAAACTCATGCAATTCACAGCAACATAGATAGAGCTAGAAAGGGTCATGCTCAGTGAAATAAGTCAGAAGGAAAAAGAAAAATATCGAGTGGTTTCACTTACATCAAATGGTTTCACTTACAGGAGGAAAATGGGGGAACCAAAAAAGAGATCAGGAGAAGAAAATAACAACAAAATCAAAACAAAAACTAGCAGGCAACCATAAATGAGATACATTCAGCGAGGGAGGGGGAGGAGAAGTGTTCAAAATGGGGGAGAAAAAGAGCACAAGAGACTATGGTGACGGTTCATGGGTGTTTCGGTTGTGGGAAACCCACAGTGGATACATAATAATGTAAAACATATAAATTAAAAAAAACCCTAGTGTTTTTTAAAAGTTTTAAATGTACATCTCAACTCATGTATTTTAGAGAAAAATTAAAAAAATTTAAAAAATTAAGAAAAACTAAAAAAATTGCAGTTAAGTCCTTCTTCATGATTTTTTCTTCTTGTTTCCTGTAAGATTTCTAGAGATAAGGGAGAAGAGAGGCCCGATTCAATGCTCAGGATTAAATACTTAGGAGGCAAAATTAGACTCTTTTTCCATATGAAGGATGAGAGGGGCAAAAAGAGATAGGGTTCAAAGATATTTCCTGGGTTTGATGAACAGTATGAAAAGTATTACTACTTAGAATAGCTGGGCTGGAAAAACTGAAAAGATATTTTGAGAGTCATCAGTATGGTAGATGCTAAAACCAGAGAAGTTAAAAGGAGAGAAGAATAAGTGACAGAATCCCAGTAAGCACAAATGCTGAATGGGCAGGAAGAGGAAAGAGAGATACAAAGACAACTAGGACAATGTGGTTTCACAGAATTCGAGAATTTGTGACACCTGGATCTGCCTAATAATAAAAGAGACCTTTTATTGATACTGACCTCAAGGTATTGGGCCAGAAGTTTGCTATTTCCATAACCCGAGAAACAGATTTCTTTTTCCCCCAAATGAAGTAGGCTTTATAGAAGCTTCAAACTCCAGGTAGTCCAGTTATTATGAACCTCCATATATTTAGCCCATAAAGTATTCCCAACCTTAGCGATACCTCTCCCATGTAGATTGTGATGAAGAAACTATGTTGGTGGAGGGACAGAGAATATAAAGGATCAGGTTCTTAGAGTGGCATAAAGGCAGGCATAGGAAAAACTAAATTAAGGGAAGTCAGCATTTAACAACTAGTGAAATAATAGTTCTTTCTTTGACCTTTCACGATACTTCTAATTCTTCCAACGCTGCTGTTTTACCTCATTCCCTGTCAGTTGCTTAGTTCTAGTCATCATTAAGTCAGATGTAAGTCCTGGTTTTCCTATCAGTCCTTTATTAATGAAGACCCCTGTGTAAATGATAGGAAGTTAAATTAAATTTTCTTCCTGCAGCTGTTTAATGAAAAATTTTATTCTTTCCTGACTTTAAACAAATACTATTACTGCATTTTTTCTCATTCCTCTTAAAGCAGCCTTCTTTCCCTCTCTAATCATCTTCTTTCTTCTACTTCTCATGTTAATATCCTTAATGGTAATACCCTTATGGAACCTATCTAAAGGAACAAAAATCAAACTTCTTACTGTGGACTTTCATTTTATGTTTGTTTTTCTATTAGTCCATAACTACAGGTCTTTCTCCACAATAATCCAGAAATAGTAGCTTCTGATTCCTCAAGAAATACTGGAAATACATACTACCGCTGTTCATTCTGAGAATATAATCTTCCAGCTATGGAAAGACCAGGGAGGAAGAACTATCCAATGAGGAAACTGTGTAAGTAGGTTGATGAATCTATCTACTTGCTGGGATAATTAGACAGGTGCATATATACTTCTCTATCTGTGACTTAAAAATTAATGGAAAAAAGTTACTAATAATCGTTTTCAGTATCCACTGAAAACAAATATTTATTTTTTCTCTCTTACGGTACAGAAGCAGCAAAGCTGGTAAAAAATAGAGAGATTCACAATTGAGATTCACAATCTTTTTTTCCTGGATACCAGAACCATAATTTCCAGATGTGACTACACTCTAATAGAATCCTCTGACTGAGTATCTCTCATGAGAATAGCTCTCCTAGCTCGTCTCCCAATATGGAAAACTGCTTCACAAATTTTGGTGCTGTAAGCAGAGGCTGAAAGAAAAGAATGGTGGTCTCAATTTCATAAAATAAAGAAAAGCTATAGGTCCTTTATTTCTCCGCTCTAAAGAATTAAGACTAAGAAGCTTGGAAATTGGAATAACTTTCTATCTTCTCTTTAAGTCTCAATGCTGCTTTCAAGGCTTTCCTTATTCTGTTTTATATAAGCTCTACCACTACTCATTAATCTTTTTCATACCAAGAAAATGAATGTTTACTTGCTGCTTTTTGAAATATCAACTCCCATATCATATATTAGGTCTCAAAAATATTGCCTTTCATTTGCTAGAAAGCCTCCCACTCCTCAAAATATGTTAAATCTTGCCTTTAAATCTTAATTCCTGTGGATACAGAATGTTCTTTTTAGGTTTGACTAGTCAGTTCCTGCCATCAGACTTACTCAAAAGAATGAGGTTTTGTTTGATTTCCCCAATTTTGGAGTTTCTAGTTGAATTTCATCATAGAAGGCAGAGGAAAAACAATTAGGATGGTAGGAAAAACCACAGAAGTTATGGGGTGACAAAGTGAAAACAAGGGACATTTTTGAGGTGAGAGTAGGTAATATTATAGTATCAAATACTGCTGGGGTCAAGTAAACTGAGCACATAAAACATCTCCATTGGATCTGATAACAAGGAAGTCACTAGTGATCTTGACAAGTGCAGTGTCCAAGGATGACGGGTGCCAGACTGAAGTGGGCTGAAGATCACTTGGGAGATTATGAAATGAACACAAAACAAGATTTTGGTTATGAAAAGGGATTAGAAACTATGGAGGAAGTTGGTGGGAGATGCAGGGTCAAAGGATAAATTGCCTTTACTTAAAAACAAGAACTGTTCATAGGTTTACATAATATAGGAATGAAACAATGGAGAGAAAAGACTGATAACACTGGTCAACAAATTTATACAAAATTCACGTTACTGAAATAAAATTAGTCATTTCCTATCAATTTGTATGTGCTCAACACGAATATGACAGCCAAATTCTAATTCTGGCTCTAGTTTTTATTTTTTTTGTACTCTGCAATAAATTGATGTTTACATCACAAAATGCATGCCAATAGTAATAGGCCTATGGATAATACCTGTAAAAAAAATCAAGTCATAGACTACTTCTTAGATTTCTTCACTTGTCTCTTGTCCAGCTGTTCAGTAATAGAATAGATGGAAGACCATTTCCATTGTGCAAAAGCACAGCCTTAAGACTCAGTTTCGAAGAGTCTAGAAATAGTTTCCATTCTTGTGGGTCATGAGTGATTTCTAAGGCAATCATGAGGCCCTCAATCTCAGAAGAGAATACCAGAGTACTTTCCTTTCTGAAGAAAGGCTCCAACTGCTGGTGGTGCTTTCGATAGAAAGTAATTGTGACATCATCTTCTAGAAGATTACATTATTGGAATCTTGATCCTAGCAATTCTGCCTTGTTCTTGGATAAGTCCAAATCACGAACCAGGTCATTTAGTTCTTCCTGTGTTAGTGTGTGTGGGGTTGATGATGCACCACAGTGAAAATCTGGATCACTGCATGCTGATGGAACAGGAGAAGAACAGGTTGGCTCACCCTTGTCCTCATCACATGAATCAAGAGAATATTCTGCTGGAGGTTCTGGAATAGGAAGACCGTCACCATGTGGAACTGGTCTCAATGCAGACGGAATGTTTGCGGAGACTATTCTCAACTTCTTTTGCTTCGTTATTCCGCCAGAAAGAGCAGGAACCAAGCAGAAATAACAGTCTTTTATGTGGTTGCTTGGCTCTCTCCACACCATGGGGACTGCAAACAGCATTGATGGTCTTTTGCCACTGAACCACTGTGAAAGCTGTGTTGTACATGTAGCACAGCATCTATGCAGGACCCATGGCTTGTCTTGGTCACCAACCTTGCATCCCAAGTCAAGATGACAAGCCTCCTTCACTTGAGAAGTGATACTTTTCTTCTGGTTGGCAAATGTCACTTCCCCACAAATAGAGCAGAAATTGTCCACACTATTAACTCACTTTCAAGGCATTACTGTTCTTTATTGTGCCTAAATGGATAAAATGATAACAATTCTGTGGAACAGTAGGTTCAACTGTCTCGCACAAAGTCTGAAATATTTTCAATGCTCAACCTTTCGGACAGGGCTTTCTCTAGTGCACTGCTGATGTCAGCTTACTTCAGCAGCCACCTGGCAGTAGTATTGCTTTGCATCAGAAAATGATTCAATCAACTCTGGATGATGTGTGCATGATGGTATTATGCAATGCGATGCAACATTACATCATTCTAGGCTGATTTAGGATGTTGTTGCAGTCCTACTGGGTAAATTTACACGGTGAAACATAAAATGGATTATATGAAATATCTTCAAAATCAGAGCTAATAAAAACATTTCAGGGTTATATTCATGTTCAGCATACCAAGATAATACAGATAGTGCCTTGTTAAGTCATTAATGATCTCACTGTTCACCAGTGTTATGTGCTACAGAGAAGGAATAACACCAAAATGGAGAAGTTTTGGGACAGTTACGGAGGAGGACTGGAGCAAATATGGAAAGGCAATACTATTTCTGTTGTAAGGAATAGTACTTCTAATTCTAATAGTACTAATAAAGATAGAGAGGAAGGATGCAATTGCAGAAGCAGATCCAGATTTGGAGTTGTTACTTTTCTGTTATATTAAAAAAAAGTGCCTTTAAAAAATTATTAAATTGTTCCTTGCATAGCATATGATTCTCTATGACTTTTACTCCTTTTAATAATTAACTTCATTATTCAAAGCATAGCGTGCATGACACAGATATGTTCCTATAATAGGCAGGGCAATTTGAAAAACTGTATATTGTGTTCAATGCTGCTATGAATAGATTTATTCACTTGAATTAACTATGATTTTTGAGCTAATGTATTTTGAAATAACTATATATAATAATAATGACGCATTCAATGAATTAATCTTAAATAACATCTAGTTCAGGCAAAGGAAAAATACACCCTTGTTGCAAGTCATTAAGCATTAAGTTAATAAAATGGTCATTATGAGGCAGAAAACATCAGTGTATCTTAGAAACAGTTTACACCAAAAAGAAGCAGTTTAGCAAAAAGTAAAAATTACATAATTTCAAGTTTTTGTTTAGATGTTGATAAAAATCAGATGTATACTTTCTAAAATTCATGACAGCATTATCACTGAGTGAATTTAATTATGATTATAAAATAAACCAACTAATCTTATCTGGGAAGAAGATCAATATAAAATACTGAAAAGGCTGAACTGGAAAACATTTTTTGAAATATGTAGTTTTTGTACTTTCAATACACAGAAGGCAACTAAAACTGCATAGCAAAATACTCAAGGGACTCAAGAAGCAGAGCAGAATAATTCATAATGAGCATGAGATGCAATTACTTTTAGATGAGCATCTACTACATTTTAGAGTATATTATAGACAAGTTGTCAGGCAACTGTAAATATAAAAATGAACACACAAAATTTCTCCTTAGAGAATCTATGTCTTAATTAGAAAAGATGAGAACAGGACAGTATAACAACCTGTAAAAATATAAGAACTCTGTTTAGCGGTTTCAGCGATCACTTTCATAGGGTAAGACAGTTTATGAACAGAAAGTTGTTTAAGAGGTAATGGGAAATATGGATGGTATTCCATTAAAAATTAAATAGGTAGCATTTACAGTAATACTCATGATTGGAAAGGTTAATGCAGGAGATGAGGCTGTGGGAGTACTTTTTATTTCAGAAGCAAAGAATGTCCCTGAAAATGGTTTTTTCTTGTATTTCAGATTAATTTATACTTCTCAAATATTTTTTCTTAAAATCATTTAAACTTCCTCTTTGCAGTTTTTATTTTATGTATTTGCCTTGAAAGTAATTTCAATAGATTTTCTAGTCAAATTATATTTCTATTATTCACACAAAGGCTGAATTAACCTGATTTTTATATTCTTCCACAAAGTCAAAATTCTTAAAGCTCTCCCCAATCTTTCTTACTTCAGAAAGAAAAATCCAACTGAATTCATTTTTATAGGGTTCACCCACATTTTCATAACTGGTAAACATATTATCTTTCTTAGAATCCCAAAATGCTTTCACAAAAGTATCTGTCATGAAAGAACAATTCAAAGTCACAGTTTCTACATATTAATATGTGCACTAAATAGCCATCTGTTCATCCTTTCCTACTGATACAATGGGAAAGATATTCAACCTTTGGAATGCTGATCTTTCTACATGGCCTCTGAAGACAACCACATCAGTCATTTTTCAGGGTTCTGTCCTACTCTAATTTCCTTTCCCCTTATTTTCAACCTTTCTTGCTCATCAACAAGGAACATACTCAAGTCTCTTCATCAAAAATAAACCTACCTTTCTTTGGCCTTTTGTTTTCACCCCCAGGGAGGGCCCTCTCATTCATTTTACTCATACTCCTGTCTCACAAGTGGTCTGCACTTTTCTCACTTCTCAGTCTTCTATAACTTGGCTTCAGACGCCATCCCCTCACTGACTCATACCCTCACTCATTTGCTAAAAAGTCAAAACACTTTCTTCCTGCTATATCCAACGAACTTTTTTGTGTTCTTAGTTTACTCAATCCACTTCACTTGATTTTTACAGATTTGATAATACCTTTAACACTTTTCCTTTTGGCTTCTGTGGTAACATTCTCCTTTACTTCTTAAATCACCCAGTCTTAGTCTCTTTCATAGTACATCTTTCTTTTCTAATGCATTAAATGCATCCTCTGGATGCTCTTTGAGGCCTTCCCTTCTTACTGTAGATACTCTGCATCATTCCTCTTTGCAGGTTTTACTTAAAATAGAAATTTTAATAATTTATCTGTAACACTGGTCAACACTGAGATCATTACTGACTTAAAAAGGCCCTAATCTGTAGTATCTTGCTATGCTGAACATGAATATAACCCTGAAAATTTTTTATTAGCTCTCGTTTTGAAGATATTTCATATAATTCATTTTATGTTTCACCGTGTAAATTTATCCAGTAGGACTGCAACAACATCCTAAATCAGCCCAGAATGATGTAATATTGCATCAAATTGCATAATAACATCATGCACACATCATCCAGAATTGACTGCATCATCAAGACTCCAACAATGGAATCTTCTAGAAGAAGATGTCACAATTACTTTCTATCGAAAGCACCACCAGCAGTTGGAGCCTTTCTTCAGAAAGGAAGGTACTCTGGTATTCTATTGATATTGAGGGCCTCATGAACAACTTAGAAATCACTCATGACCCACAAGAATGGAGACTACTTGTAGACTCTTCGAAACTGAGTCTTAAGGCTATGCTTTTGCACAATGGAAACCGTCTTCCATCTATTCCAGTAGTACATGCTGTCCACATGAAAGAGACATATGATAACTTAAAGCAGCTGCTGAATTCCATTGAGTATAACAAGTACAGCTGGCACGTCTGTGGTGATTTGAAGCTAGCTGCCCTTTTAATGGTACTGCAGCAGGGATATACAAAATACATGTGTTTCTTATGTGAGTGGGATAGCCGAGCAAGTGAAATGCACTACTTGCGGAAGGAATGGACTTGCAGACAAAATGTAGCAGTTGGAGAGAATATCCAGCACCCAGCTCTGGTGGAGGCTCACAATATCCTGCTACCACCCCTTCACATCAAACCAGGTTTGATGAAGAATTTCGTGAAAACCATGGACCGGACCCTGCCAGCTTTGTGATATCTGCATGAAAAATTTCCTTGACTCAGCGAAGCAAAGATTAATGAGGGAGTTTTGTGGGTCCTCAGATTTGAGAGCTCTTCAAAGATGACCGGTTCAACAACTTGCTGCAGGGTGATGCAAAACAAGCATGGAATACTTTTTGCCTGGTATCTGCAAACTTTCTTGGGAATGTTAGGGCAGAAAACTACAAGGAACTAACTAGTAGAAGACATACTGATGCAGTATCAGAAACTTGGCTGCAATATGTCTCTAAAGATGTACTTACTTCATTCCCATTTGGATTTCTTCCCTGAAAACTGTGGTATGGTTAGTGATGAACATGGCGAATGTTTTCATCAAGATATTGCATCAATGGAACAGAGATACAAGGGAAAATGGTCCACTGCAATACAGGCTGACTACTGCTAGACACTCCCCAGAAATGCTCCTGAACAGTTGTACAAGAGATAAGCGAAGAAATCTAAGAAGTAGTCTATGACTTGATTTTTTACAGGTATTAACCGTAGGCCTATTACTACTGGCATGCATTTCGTGATGTAAACATCAATTTATTGCAGATTACAAAAAAAAGCTAGAGACAAAATTAGAATTTGACTGTCATATTCGTATGGAGCACATACAGCACATACAAATTGATAGTAAATGACTAATTTTATTTCAGTAACATGACTTTTGTAAAAATTTGTTGACCAGTGTAATTATAGAGTTTGAGTTATTCCAACACTACGAATACTTTACTACGATTTAAAAACACCTATTAAGTAACATGCGCTGTAATATTTTCTATATAGATTCTATTTGCTAACATACACTTGCAAATTTCATAACTTCTTAGCTATACTTCAGTTGAATAAAACATATAAGAAAGTCAACAACAAATCAAAATTACCTTTATCTCCAAGGTCTCTAAAAAAGGTTGTTCCACCACTGGATTTTGGGATTCCTGCCAGTACACCGTCAATATCCTTTGAATACACATATTAGAAATTTTCAATTTAACTTATAAAAGTTCATTTTCTACCTTGAAAAAGAAATCCTCACACATTGCTTACCTTTTTTGTCAATTTCTTGACTGAAGTTTTACCTATAGCAAAGAAACATTATTTAGTACCTATACTTCTTGGTAAAACTCAACTTCCACTAAGAAAGAAAAGTATTTAAAAGAAAAAATAAACAAATAAATACTTATATGTATATAGATGCATATCTGGCAATTTTAGCTAATATCTTTAAAGCAAAGTTATGAGCCAGAGAATTTTAAGCATAATACCAAAGATACAGTTGTCATATCTAATTTCAATTTCTCATGCCCTATTTCCAACATATGAAATCTTATAACCCATCTTTGATTTACTTTAGTTGTGTGCAATGTACAAAATTTCTTGTTAAACAGAATTTCTTTCTTCACATGATCAGTCTCTTTCTGCTTTCAACAGTGAAAAACTTACAAGTTCATGTTTCAGAAAGCTACGTTTTTAAATCCTAAAAGGTTCTTTTAAACTTACAGTTTTATCAAATTTAAAAGGCTAGCCAACAGAATTGTCCAGTCTAAAGTGATATTACCTTTAATACTTTTCTATCAGATAACAGAGATTTAAGATTCTTTCAGGTTTTCATTATTATAATGATTTAAATTTTTATTGATTTATTTTTCCCAACCACCATCTATCATGCATCTTGGGCCTTTCCTTGGCCCCCTCACCCCTCCATTAACCTCAGAACCCTCAGGATACTTACTGATGTCCAGTAGTGTTGGAAAGTGTTTTATATCATCTAATTTTCTGCTATATGAATGTCTAATATTTGTTTTTATCCTTCTGACTCATTTTGCTGCACATAATTCTCTCAAATTCCCTCCATTTTGTTGAAAATGGCTGCATTTCATCCTTTCTCACAGCAATATGTGTGTATATTACAGCTTGATTCATATGTCTGCTGAAGGAGATTTAGGTGGATTCCACGTCCCAACTATTGTAAATAATGCTGCTGTGAATACTGTGAAACGTGTTTTTGTTTTGTTGTTGTTGATCATTTCATATTCTATAGCTATACCCCAAGACTGGGATTTCTGGCTCACATGGTATTTCCATTTTTAATTTTTTAAGATAAATCCAGATTACTTTCCTTAATAGTTTCACCAGTTCATATTCCTACCAACAGTGTAATAGGGTTCCTTTACTCCATATTCTTTCCAGGAGTCTGTTGCCTTGATAGTGATTATTCTGTTGCTTTATAATTGCTTTGTATTTCCTCACATGCAGCATGGCGTTGACACATTATTGTAGCTTTGCTTTTCAGTGAGTTCCTTACTCTTCCTTCTATCTTGATTGTTAATCTTGATGGATAAAAGACTCTGGGATGGAAATCTTTTTAAGTGTTTCAAATCTCTCCTTCCAATCCCTTTATGTTTGCAATGTTTCTGCTGAAAAGTTTGACAGTCGATTCCCTTATAGGAGGCCCCTTTCATAGGGAAATTGGAGTAACTTGGGCTTTTTTTGCTTGAGATCACGAGAAACTGAAAGTGAGAGAGAGAAGAGTAGCCAGAGAAAGGGCCTGAAGATAGTGGAGGCTGGGAGGCTTGGTTGCTCCTTACTGCCTTGCTTGCTGTTCTGCTTGGGAGTCTAGTCCCCTGATTCAGCATTAAAGGAATATTAGAGATACCAAAAGCTCCTAAGTTCTCTTTCTGTTTGCCCAAATCAACAATGAATCTGCCTGGCCCTGTACTTGGTTTGCCACACACCTTTTTCTCTTGATATTTATATAATATTCTGTCCTTCTCATTGGTTTCGATATTATTGTGTTTTGGTGCATGTCTGTCTGATATTATTTTGTTTGGAACTCTTTGGGTCCCTTGAGTCATAACTTCTGGTTTATTTCTTAGAGTGCAGTGTTTTTGTTGATTATTTCTTTAAATAGGTTTCCTATGCTTTCCTCTTTTTCTTCTCCAACTGATGTCCCCATGATATGGATATTATTTCTCTTTAAGTTGTCCCAGAGAACTGTTATACCTTTTTCATTTAAATTCTTTTTTCCTCTACTTTGTTCTAGTTTTGCATTCTCCCACACTGAATTTTTGAGCTCATTAGTTCTCTTCATTGCTTCTGTTTATCTGCTATTGAGGCCCTAATTATATTTAAAATCAGCTATTGTGTTTCTTAACTTCATTATTTTGGATTTGGCTGCCTCATATTTTCATTATCTTTATTTTGCTTTATATCCTCCCTCTGCGTTTTTGTTTTTTTTTTTTAAAGTTCCATCAGAATTGCCAGGATTAGTGACGTCATCAACATGGCGGTGAAGGGACCCTAGTATCAACTCTCCCAAAAGACAAGCCGCCTATAAAGAGACATCAGCCAAACCCAGAGAAGATCCAGAAACGCTACATAAATCTAACACCCTCACGGGTGAGTAGAACTTGGAAAGAAGCTAAAAAGACTGATTAAGGAGAAGAAAGAACCACCAGATCCCCTCTCCCCTCCCTCCAACACAAAACCGGACCAGGAGACCAAGATGAGAGGCACCTGAGGAAACCCGGAAGAAAAAAAAAAAAAAAGGTGAGCAGAGGCGTTTTCCCGGGCATGGCAGAGTGATAAAACTCGATACTGACACCAGCAGTCGCTCCAGGTAGCAACAGAGCCCTGGAGAGGGCAGCATGCACTGGGGAAGTTGGTGGGACACCGAACAAAGTCCCGGGAAGCCGCGGTGTGGTGTGGCCCCTCCCCCCACCACCATTACGGAGCCAGCACTCTAGCTCCTGTTTGGGACAGATCTCTGGGGTAGTGGTCTACCCACCCCTTCAGTGACACTATTAATAGCTAACCACTGGAGGAAACGTGGGAGACAAAAGAAAAATCTCCCAGCTACAGGTGCGGGAAAAACACGGAACACAAGCCGCACGCCATAGGAACTTCCTGTCCTGTGCCGTGCAGGAGAGCGAGGCCTCCCGAGGCAGTTCCACTGCGCCGCTGGCAGAGAATTACTGAGGGAGGCGGTCAGTTTCATAACCCACAGATAAAGACTGCGGGCTAGGCTGCCGCAACTGCCCTCCAGGCGCCAGTGAAGTGCGGAACAAAAGCCGCGCTTGGTTGGCACTTCCCGCTCTGCCCCGCGCAGAAGAGGGAGCCAGGTCAGGGCAACCCCACCGAGGCAAGCCAAAGCCCCCCAGGCGTGCACGCCCCCGCACTGCCACGGCCCTGCCCTCCAGCCGTGCTAACAGCTGCGCCCCGCCCTCCAGCCGGCCAACAGCCTCACCCCCGCCCGCCCTCGAGCTGCCTGCACCGTCCGCGGGCCCGCCCTCCAGCCCCGCGTGAGCGTGCGCACAGCCGCCCTCCAGCAGGCAACAAGCCCGGCCCCCGCCCGCCCTCCAGCTGCAGCTGCCTGCGC